>PVKM010012106.1:0-32165 GCA_004027735.1 Carollia perspicillata | reverse complement strand
ACGACGGTATATTGAAGGTGGGACATCAACTTACTCAGTCTTCACAGAGAGCCTCTTACAGTAATATCCGTATCACCATTTGGCAGATGAGGAAACTGAGGCTCAGAGAAGCCAGCCAGCTTCCCCTGAGCTCACACCGGCTGAGCAGGGACTCGGCCTCGGGCCTGGGAGACGTCAGAGCGTGAGCTGCTGAGAGTTATGCTATCCTGTCAGAACCAATTCCGCCTTCACAGGTACCCCAGCTCCTAACCTCGCGCAGCCTCTGAAAAGTGGTGCTGGCCGTACCACCCAGCAGAGCAGAGCAGAGCAGTCAGTGCTGTGGGGTGCTCCTGCTCTTAGTGCTCACTCTCCACACCGGGCTGCAGGTTCAAGGCCAGGGAGGTGTCTTAACCCCTTGTCTAAGCCCCCAGCACAAGGTTTTCCAAGTCAAGGGCCCTGAGAAATTCTTGCTGAAGAGTTTATTCTGAGATAGTTGCTGATTTTTAGAAGTGCATGCTTAATTTACAAGATGAAATGGCAAAGTCACATATTTAGCCTGGTTTACAAGAGCAGAAGACTTAAATTTGGCGCTCCATTTGGCTCTAGACTTTTCAATCCAATATGTAAATTCCCAAAGGTTAAGTCTTGATCGCTGTGGGGACTTTGATGCCCCTCCGCCTTCTATGAATCCACTCTTTCACTCCCGCTGGTTTGTGCTTACATTTTAATTTTGTGATTAATATAATGAATCATGCTGGCCATAGACATTATGTCAAGTTATAGGCTCCTAGCAACAGGAGGTTGGTCTTGGTGAACATTAGCGTTTTATTCACTGTACTCTTAGACCCTTAGAAATATGTAGTCATTTGCACACTCCTGGGAGCCAGGCATGGCGTGTCTGATATGCAGACATGGCTAAGTCATCTTTCTTCCTGTTTCATGACAATAAAACCTCTGAGGACTATTTACCTTCCATGGACGTCTTCTCTTCAGTGCCTGACCTCAAGTGTGTGGCTAATAAGCTCATATTCACTTCCCAGGCTTCCAGGAGGAAGGGGAGGAGCGTCTAATGGTCTAATGCTGAGACCACGCAGAGACCCAATTCACTGTTCTGTGCAATTCCAACCCAGGTGCGCAGAGGAGACCACCTCCACTTCCTCACAGGAGCTCGATTCAGAGCTCCTGTGGGCCAACTCGCGAAGCCAGATGGATGCCCGTCACCGACACAATGTCAATTGCGAGTTTCAGAATCCCATTTTGAGACTCTGGGAACTCCCTCCATAAAATTAAGGTCTGGGGATGCTCCAGTAATTTGAAAGAACAATCTGTGCTTGGCTTTCTGCCCCCTCGAGCGGGAAATAAAGTTTTGCCGAACGTAGAAGGAAACAGAAGCTGAACTACAGTCATCGAAGTCAAGTTGGCTTGGGTGATTACACTGAGAAAGAAGAACAATCCTCTTCTGTCACGGCGCGTTTTTCTGACACCCGTTTATCACCCATCTGCGTTGCCTTATCAGCGGAGTCAACAGCGGTGGGGGCAGGCATCAGGGACAGAAAGAGAAGTTGCAGAATCACTCCCGATTTAAAGACGATAAGCGGCTACTAATGAAAGGAATGAAGTCAGCATTGACCAAGGCTGACTTCATTCGCCTCCTCACCTCGAAGCTTACTACAGGGTCCGACTTTTGAACAGTGCGTTCAGGCCATTCGTCCCCAGGGTCTAGCTCCCTCCCGGCTTGCTTCTGAACGTCCTGGTGACGCTCCAGATGGGACATCCCAAAAGCCCAAGCATTCATTGGAATTGCCCACTCCCCACGGAGCTCGCTGCGCGAGGCCGTAACTATGACTTGTACTGAGGAGCATTTCTGCGGAGGGTAGTTTTACGTCCCAACTTCCTTTGTGTTTATTCAGCCAAATGGAAAATTCCACAATGGTAGACTTTGCATTCTAAAAAATCACATAATGAGGGCAGTGAGGGACAGAGGAAAACAAACCAAAATAATACTTGAGCACTGTTTAGTTTCCGATCCTCTGAGACATTCCTCAAATTTTTCATTTTTCTGGTAATATGAACTCGAAATAGAGCTCGCTGCAGAGATCATTAGGAACCTTCGGTGTCACGCTTTCGACACTCTTTCCCCGCAAGCCCTGTGACTGAAAAGAGTCACCTACACTTAGCATGGGTATAATTAAACATGTTTCTGTTGAAAGGGCCTTCCTGTTACGGCTAAAGACCGCTTTACAGTGAATTGAAATGGAAAGGGGGAGCCTGGAGGAGGGGTAGGTAGCAAGTGGTTGTTTCTAGGGAGGCATAAAGTGGCAAATGTGTAACGATTATATTTTACGGCTCCGTATTCTAAAGACTTCTGAGTATTTTATTATATAAGGAGCGTTCATCGAAACGTACCGAGTATTCTGGAGCCCGCTCATCGCCCGGGGTCTTTAAAGAAAAATAAGATTCAAACCGCAATCAAAATCGGCAGAAAGCAAAGGAATGAACTATTTGGAAGGGGTCTACTGGCACCCATACAGGAGGCATTGGAAGCATGCTAGTCTCCAGTAAATGCAGGCACTACTTCTCAGCCTCCTGTAATTGTAAAGTTGATTTCTCCTTCGGGTTGCATGAGAGCCCCCCACGCCTCAAACGTATTATGATGTATCATTAGGCTGGAGGCCCCTCAGAAAGCTTTGCCTTTGTTACACCCACGGTACCAAAGACCCCTGAACCACACGAAATTAAAGGAGGTTGTAAGCTCACGCGGCGATGGCCACGTAAGACATGCTAACTTACATGATTGACTTTTACAGTGGAAAGAAAAAGGCTGTTTTCAAGCAGCTGTTATTGCCTCAATGGAAAAAAAAAAATCAATGAAAGTGAAATGAACAAGAGATTTTGTCTGAGTTGCAGTTAATACCACTGAAGAGCTATGGATATTAAAAGGTCAACAAATAAATTAGCCGGAGTGTTATGAAATGAATGATTTGGCTTATAATTTTATTGAGTGAAAATTGTTCGCTGCCTATTAGACCAGGTAATTTTTATCTGGTGCCTCAATTACTGTTCCGTAAGCAATAATACAGTTGTAAGAGCTGTAGGTTCGATCGCGTGACCTCTGAGAAGCCGCTAGGACAGCTGACTTTACGGTGATGGATAACAGCTCGGCCTCTGCCAGGGGCCACGTCTCCCTCTCCTGCAAGGGGATCTCATAAAAGAAACATTATGGCTTGATGCATTTTACCAAAATGTTCGACTTTTCAAGTGTCAGCAGTTAAGTATACATTGTGAAACCAGGTATTCCCGAGAAGAGTTATGACAATGGCTGCCCCCCTCTCCTCGGTCTCCTGCCTGGCATCCTGCTCGAAACGGTGTCATGGTAATTGGTGAATGGGGGCCTGCGGCGCTTCCCGCCACAAATACAGGGAAAAATGGCATGTGCGCCCTTGTGAGCACGACCTGCTTGGAGGTACAGAGCTGAACCTGGTAACCTCTGGCTGGTGCTTCTGATTCCAATTCATTGTACTGGTTTCAGACCAACGCTCTGGGTTAGGTCCTGCTGAGTGGCCTTGGAAATCGGCTTTCTGATCAGGATAAAAGTCTCTGCTGAAAGCCAAGGCTTCGGACAGAGGTACCTCTTTCAGGGCTAGGCTGTAAAGTGAACGCATGAAATAAAAACGGCCTGGAGTCAACATTACCCTTGAAAACCTTTTAAGTCGCCAAGGCCTGGGCTCTTAGAAACACAAAAGCCAAATATTAGCTACTTCTGTTTCTCTTTGTCTCTTGGCTGCAGGAGGAGAATGGATATCTGGTTTGAAAGTAAAAGAACCACCGAGTAAACGAAGAGATCTACTGTCATATGTATGTCTGTGTATGTCTATGGGCGTGCATTTGGCATGTGTATACAAATGTATGTGTATATTTACGGTTTCGGACAAGTACATATATTTAAACTTGAGTCAGTGATCTGCGCATGCCAGGACTACACCGCCCTTTAAAGCTGTCTTGGGGAAGCAGAAATATAGTTGTGTTTTGCTTTTAAAATTGCTGAACATCATCAGTTACTATATGGACCTCCAGACAAAGGTATCTGTACAGGATGATTCCAAGGCTTTTACAGACTGTCCTGATGTAACTGCGAGTAGAGCCCACTGCTCCAAGACCACCGGGGCTCAGTTCTTATGACCCTGATGCTTCACTGAAGTGTCACTCAAGGCTGAGAAGAGTCCACAGGCCTGAATGCTTCCTAGCATCTCTGTTTCTAAGGGCTTTGGTCTGTACGAGGACATTGGGTGGCTGCGAGGTAGAAATGAGGTAGTCTTTTGTTCCTCCTGTGACTTCTTGAACTAATGAGTAATTGAATTCAGTGCTCTTTCACGGGGGGTGTGATATGAAGTAGGTTGAACTAACGGTCCCCCTGATTAAGATCTCAGTGCTAAAAAAAGAACTTGAAAGAGGTTCCCGAATTAAGCTATTGGAGTAAACTGTTATTACCAGTCCCTACAACAATGAGTCTGCAGCTAAAGAGAAAAAGAATTATTTCCAAGGTTCATACGTGCGCATTTTAAATTCTTGCTGCCACTTTGGCCTGGTTCAGCTATTTGTAAGGTAACCTATCAGTTCCCTGTTCCCCCTGGCCAAGTTGAGGGATTTTTTTAATGCAAAATCGCCCTTTTTTCTTAAAATTCCCTTTTCTTAATTCTAGGAGGCAGTGCTCAAGGATACGGGCTCTGGGGTCCAACAGAGTTGGCTCCAACTCATGCTCTGCCACTTATTAGCATTGCAGTCGCGTGTCTGTTTCCTCATCTGTGAAGCAGGGTTAACAGCAGCACCTGGCTCAGCTGACACGCAGCGCTTGTAGAGCAATAGCCTGCAATGATGCTGATGACCCGCACTTATGTTCCAGAGAACTTGGACAAATTTCCTGTACTCTTTTTTTTTTAAAGATTTTATTTAGCTATTGCTAGAGAGAAGGGAAGGGAGAGAGGGAAAAAAAGGGACAGAAACATCAATGTGTGGTTGCCCCTCACATGCCCCCTACTGGGGAACTGGCCCACGACCCAGGCATGTGCCCTGACTGGGAATCAAACCAGCAACCCTTTGCTTTGCAATCTGGCACTCAATCCACTGAGCCACACCAGCCAGGGCATCTCATGCATTCTTAAAGTCAATGTGTATTATGTGCGTTGGGTGCTGTTCACAATGCTGTTGGCAAAACCGTGAAAAATCCTGTATGGACAAATGGTGAGGAAGTCTGGTGAGGTAGAAAACCTTTGTCCACCAGCTGTGTAAGCTGGGAACAAGTAACAAGTAGGTTACTTGTCCTTTCTGAGCCTCAGTTACCTTACCTCTAAAATGGGCATGACACAATAATGACAAGCAGAATAACTTACTGCCAAATAAGTTCGTTGAAGATAAAATAAATATTTAAAAAGTGGAATTATAACTCTTGTAAGGGTACTGGGCTTTTTAACTGAAGCTACAATCTCCCTTCTCAGAAAAATAATACACGCCTGTATGTGTATGTGCATTCTCAGCACGCATACACATACACACACACACACACAAGCACACCCTCCTGTGTAAAATGTCAGGGGTGCATGGATCTCGGCTACGCTCCTGCGATGGAAGAAGCAGTCAGGAACAGCAAGCCCCTCAACTTTTTTATTATGAAAATGCTGGAGTGGAATCTGCCTGTATGTTTTCTGGCAGATCAAGAGGAGAGATGTGGGAAACGCACTGCATTCCACAGCTTGTGTTTTGATGAGAAGGCAGAGACAACGTTGTTTAGAATCAAACTCAAGCATGCTTCGCCTAACAGTCTATTCAGTAAATGGTGCTGGGAAAATTGGGCAGAGAGGGGCAAGAAGATGAAACCAGACCACCTTCTGACACCACACACAAGAATAAACTCAAAATGGATTAAAGACTTAAATGTAAGACTTGAAACCATGAATTCCTAGAAGAAAGCATAGGTAGTAAAATCTCTGACATTTCTCTTAGTAGTATTTTTTTTTTTCTGATATATGTCCTTGGGTAAGGGAAAGAAAGAATACACAAATGAAACTACATCAAACTAAAAAGTTTTGCACAGCAAAGGAAACCATCTACCAAGTGCAAATATAACCTACTGAACAGAAAAAGATACTTGCCAATGATACATCCCATAAGGGGTTAAAATTCAGCATTTATAATGAATTTATACAACTCAACCTCAAACAAACAAATAAACAATCTGATTAAAAATGAGCAGAGGACTTGAATAGACACTTTGCCAAAGATGACGCACAGATGGCCAGTAGGACATGTGAAAAGATGCTCGGTGTCACTAATCATCAGAGAGATGCAAATCAAAACCACAAGGAGACATCACCTCCCACCTGTCAGAATGGCCGTCATTAATAAATCATCACATGACAAATGTTGGTGAGGATGTGGAGAAAAGGGAACCCTCGTGCACTGTTGGTAGGGCTGCAGGTCGGTGCAGCCACTACAGAAAACAGTGTGGAGCCTCCTCATAAAATTAAAAATGGAACTGCCTCACCACCTAGCAAAATTCTGTTTCTGGGTATATAGCCAAAGAAAGCCAAAACACGAATTCGGAAAAATATATGCACCCCGCTATGTTCCTTGTAGCATGATGTACCATACCCAAGACACGAAAGCAACCCAAGTGCCCGTGAAGAGATGTGTAGATTAAAAAAGAGGTGGTACATATATACAACGCAAGTGCACTTGACCATTAAAAAGAATTTCCAACAACACGGACGGACCTAGAGGGTACTACCCTAAGTGAAATCAATGAGACCGAGAAAGACAAATGCCTTGGGTTTTAACTTCTACGTGGCATCTAAAGAACAAAGTAAACAAAACAGAAACACACTCGCAGAAGCAGAGAAGAAACTGACGGGGCTGCCAGAAGAAAGAGGGGTCGAGGGACTGGGTGAAAAAGGCCGAGTGACTGAGAAGCACGAACTGGTAGTTACGAAACAGTGGCCGGAATGCAACAGCGCTCGGCACAGAGAACACAGTCAGCCACAGTGAAAAGACTGTGCCTGGTGCCGGGCTGGCACTTGAACTGCGGGGGGACCACTTTGTAGAGAATATGACTGTCTGACCACTGTGCTGTACCCCTGGACCTAATATAAAATCATACTGAATGTAAGCTGTAGTAGAAAAACTTTTTTGAATTGTTTAAATTTAAAAGCATGCTTTGTCTAAGAGTTTACTATACTATATAATACGCTTGGGGGTCTATATTTTTTTTCACTTGAGTCACTTTGGTTCCTGGATATAATGGTAACAGTTTCTTTAAATTAAAAAAACTAAATCAGCGAGTAAGGGGAGAGAGAGTGGCCGGTGTCACAGGATGGAAGACGGGAACATCGGGTTTTTCTTCACGCGTTTCTGAAACCCTTAGTCATCCCCGTCTCTGCTAACAGGCAATGTGGTTATGCGCAGATTTCTTATTTGTATTTGCCCTGATGCAACTGCAGGTTTTGAATTACTGATCGTCTTTGCATAAAGACTAAAACAATAAAAGCATAATTAGAATACATTGTATGCAGCCAACTCCAGTTTCATGTTGCCCCAGCTCTGTGTTTATGATAAATCGCTAACCACGGACGCTCTTCAGGGAGGGTGGTTCGGGGTCTCGTCTCTCTGTTGAGCAAACGCAGTGCCTGTGACTAGAGTCTACATTTCAATTCCGCAAGTGTACAGTTGAACGGAATAATATTTGGCACAATGCAGTGCACAACCGCGCCACTAAATGGCTGATTTACTAAATTATTATTAGATGAGCCCGTGCTGTTCCAAATGAAAGTGCAGTCACTGTCTTCCTCCATGGTGTGTTCAAATTGTTCTGTGTTTAAATATTCAGCATGAGGCTAATGTGAACTGATGAACTGAGACTATAAACATTCACTTTCAATACGGATAGAGCGACAGCGATGCAACGTATCATGTGGCCTGCAGAGGTGAAAATGATTTACATTTAAGGATGTTGCTGCCTACTTCCATTACTTTAAGGTACTCTCAATTAGCATGGGGTTGGCGATGACTAATTCCCGTCCGTGTACGGGAGGAGCAGGACGGTGGAGGCTGAGATTTTTTCACGCGCCAATGAAGGAGATGCTTCCACGGGGATTTGCTGCCTGTGCGGTTCAGACCTTGAGTTTTATTCGGTCTGCACCACACTGGCAGAGCACCGTGTCTGCCGGAAGAACTATGGTTTTGACATTTGGTGTTTTTCTAGACGCACCCCAAGGGTCTCCGGTCCATCCTGACTGCCATCCATCCCTCTGCAATCCACCGTCCTTGACAGTGCGGATCTACTCCGGCTGCTCCGCCCTCCCGCTGCCTCTCCCCGGCTTCTTTACTGACACCTGCTGGAACGAAGAAGAGCCCTTTGCTCCTTGGACAAATATCACTCCTCCCCTGTCCTCCCCTTGGAGGGCAGTTATAGGCAAGCACTTAAAATACTGTGATCACTTACAGTAGATTAGAATTTTTTATTAGTGCCGTGTTGCCATAACAACCCGAAGACAGCAGATGACTTAAGCTAAGCTTGCAAAGCAAAAGGCTGCTCATCTGGCAGTTGAAATGAATACAGTTCATTTCACAAGTTTCCCATATGGACTCTTAGTGTATGGTAATGAGGAGACCATATGGTGAGAGAAAATGCATTGAGAACAATTGGGTTCCACTGGCTGAGCGGGAAGCCGGGAGAGGAGGCCCGGGTGAGAGACCCATTCCGGTGGGTGTGCTCTCAGTTCAAGGTTTGGTTGAGGTTTCCTTCGGGGTTTGTTTGGGATGGTTGTTTTCCACGGGGGTGAGGGGGGGTCACATTTCTTAATTCTTCCCTTAATATTTCGGCTGTGCGAAATGACAAACATCTTGCAAATTTTGCAATATCATTCATCACAAACTGTCAGCAGTGTTTGCAAATCTGACTTGCAAGATCTCTTAAATGTGTTGTTCTTAAAAGGCAACAGTACTAAGTTTTTAGACAAAGTGCAGGAAAATTTAAGCACTTCTGACAAGCAGAAACATTAACGGTAATCATTTTAAAAACACTCGCATCTTTTTCCTGCATGTTTAGCTGTAAATAATTCTAGAATGTATAAAAGCTTTAAAGTAAAAATATAATAAATACTTTCTATTATGTTTCATAAAGGATGAAAAAGTGCCATGAGCCAGGTACAAGCAGCATCTGTGCGTGCGGACGTATAGAGACGAACAGCGCCCCCTCCTCACTACTAACCAGACTGGAGACCCGGGAGGACAGCTTGAAAAAGGCGCCCCCAGTCAATTCCGCACCATACATGCTTCATAAAAGATGAATATGAATGCATTAGTTAGACACGGCAAGCTAAATTAGAAGGTCAGGCAGGGCTGGGAGGGCTGAAAAATCACACCACCAATGAGTATAATTACTCTTTTTTAAGTCTATTAAGTGCTGTTGTTCCATCAAGGCTCAGGGGTATAGGACATGCAGAACAAGATAAAGTAATGTGTATTTATTACTCCCACTGGATCAATTTACCAGATATTTTCAGCTCCATAAAGCAAAATACACAAATGCCGCCTTTGTTACTTTCCTCAAACTGTTTTATTTTCTCCAAAAGAGGGACTAGCTCTTGGAGAAAACCCATGTCTGCCCTGTGAAGGTCCCCACGTCCACCCCCCTCTGCGGGGAAGTGTGTGGACGCTGGAGAGAGTCTGAGTAGGATGGGGGTGAGGTGTAGGTGAGGGGCAGGAGAGAGACGCTCACCCCTCGGGGCAGACTGACGTGGGTCTGCAGGTTTCAGGGGGACGTGTGAGCTCCCTGCAGTGGGCACAATGGGCTTGGGGACCTGGGCTCGAACCTGCTTTCTATGTGCTGGCTAAGGAGCTGTAGCAAGTCACTGGCCCTCTGGGAACTCTGGCTCTCATGAAATGGGAGGCACCCACCCTGCAGGCATTTGTAGCCCCCACTGACTGATATCTTGCTAAATGCCAGAGAGATCTCTTTGCATAAACTATATATGAACGCCCAATAGCACCGGGCAGCTGCTTTTAGGAAAGAGAAAACCGAGGCTGGGAAGATGGAGTCAAGCACACTGAGTAGCAGGCCTGTTTTTCAAAATCCACGTCTGTCTGATCTGACAGCCCTCTCTCTTGGCCTTGATGCCTGTCAGAAGCCTTGATGAAGCCATGCTGGGCACACAGTAGGCATCAATGAAACGGTGCCGGCTCCCCGGGATCCACCGCTAACGCGGGGCCTCCTGTCACCCACTGCCCTTGCGCTGCTGCTCGTGGACCACTCAGGAAGACAACCAGCAAACGGAAAGGGGACGGAGACACCTCTGGCCTCCAACCCAGAGAGAGCTCCTTGCTCTGTGTTTCTGGATTGCATTATGCATTTCGTCACCTCTGAGCTTCCGACTGACCGCAGTCCCCCTCCCCTCGACATTATAAGAAAAGTCAACCTTCACCCCAGAGTTGGGCACGCATTCCTCTCCCTCTTGCCAGCATCGAGAGAGAGAGAGAGAGAGAAAGGCAGGCGAGTCTGTGCAACAGACCAGAATGCTGTGATTTAAAAGCCTTAGCCTGCCCTTCCCCATGTGCATGAGGAAAAGGAAACCAAACAACATCTGGGGTTAGCATAATTACAGCATTTTAAATTTGCGTGTACAGCAACTATCACTAATGGTGACTTTCGGGGACAAAATAATTTAGAGAGAAGGATTTGGCTTGCTCCCGTTCCCTCATTGGTGAACAGCAGCGAGGGCCGCTCGCCTGGCTCCTCTCACAAGAGGGGCTCCAATAAAACAAAGCCTGTGTAAGTTCTTTGAAAAAGCACAAGCCACTATACAAAGGCATATTATTATGGAAAGCTGTCTGCTCGGCCTTTGGAGCAGTTTCATTTGACAGAATATGTGGGTGGCGGTATGAATCTAGCTTTGTCTATTCACAAACACATGGGTTTAATAAAGTGCAGTTTGTTTTTTAAGGTGTGTGGTCCGCGGCTCAGTGAAACACTCCTGTTTGACAAACACTGACCATGATCCTAAGAAAGGCGGAGCCCCTTTTTCTCCCCCTAACAATGGACAGCAAGAGGAGAAGCCTCCCAAGTCCACAGGAATAGCTCGTGCTGGCTCCCTCCGCCACTTCCTGACCTTGCTCTTGAACTCTCACTCCACCTTCACACTCAGAGCCAAGAGGACGGCCATTCGGATCTGAGTCACACACAGGGCTTCCTGGGGTGGGCTCCAGCCAAGTCCCTGCACGGTCAAGTGGTGGACGCAAGCTGCGGAGTGTTTCCTCGACACAAATCCATCGTGGCCTTGATTACGCCTCCCAAACCCAGGACAGAGGTGCTGGGAACTTCACCATCAGGCCACCGGGGAACAAGGGACACGTGCCCGGGCTGTTTGTTCAACGTTTCTAAACACAATATGCAACCGTAAAAATGGTTCTAAGAGTAAGCACACAAAACTCAAGCCTACATTCCCACTTGTCTCCTTTGTTCATAGATAAGAAAAGTACCGCGTGGCTTCTTTAGGCCTCGCCCAGGTGAGACCAAGTTTGTTTCCTGTTTTTCAGTGATCATTCACAGGGGGGCAGTTGTAGTGGACACTATGCGGAGGCACCCACAGGATCGCCTCTGACCCTTAGGTGGCCCCCATGAAGCTGGCGTGATTATGTCCCTATTTCATAGATGAAGAAACTGAGGCACGGACGATAAACCATGCACTCAGCTGATCGCCAGGATGAGAATGTCCTGCTCTGCTGAGGTGGGAGGGAAGAGACCTCAGAAGCCGGGGCCCCACTCCAACGCGTGAGCACACAATCGCAGCTGCCTTCCGTTGAGCGCCAAGTAACTGGCAACCCCCGGAAGCAGGAAATATTACCATCTCCATCTGACAGAGAAGGGAACTGAGGCACAAGAGAGCTAAAGAATTTTGCCTAACTTTTTCTAAGAAGAAGAATTCTGACCCAGATTGCGTAGCGAGTCACTGCCCTCGTTTTGAGTCCCACCCCACCCAGTCTGCCCCCTGCGGTCCCTTCGACAGACTCTGGAGACAGCAAACGTCAAACATAAAGCGAAGACGCCCCAAATGGAAACAATGGGAAGGATCTGGCATCGCACCCACACTTTCCTCCTACCGCTGAGACACGTAAGGCACTGCCCTTGCGGGGGACACACACTATTTATGTCACTGTGCTGTAAAATTGCCAATAAAATGGCCGGTGACTGCCCCAGAGGAAAGGCAGGGGAGTTCGGTTCTGTCCAGACAGAGAACCCGAAGGTAACAATCCTTCCACTCCCTGTCTTTGCTATGGGAGCAGACTGCCTTTCGCTCTCATCATTAGATTATTCCATTACTCGCCCAGAATAAATCAAGGGGAAAGGGAGCGAGGTGGAAAGATGGAGGCCCCTGCCCAAGACGAGGGTATGAGCAAACTGACACACCATCCGACTTCTTCCTCAGTGACATGCTTTCAAGAAGCGTGTACCACGGTGAACAGCACTTGGTGGACGTGAGGCTGCTCTGGGAAGCTGAGGGCGGAGACTGAGGGCTGTGCTTCTTTCCCTGGGGTCTAGGCAGAGGGTGGACGCAGACGCTTGTCGCAGTCCTTCCTGTCTTTGGGCTGCAGTGCCCGCTGCCCCACCAGCCCCTCTGCTGCCCCCCGCACCGGGCCTGTTCCGACAGGTGGCTCTGCCTCCCAGGGCGGCAGGCACGGAAGTAGAATTTGATGGTGAACGGATCTCCCAAAGCGGCCAGCTGAGCCGGGAAGGAGGCCAACGTCACTTTCCCAAGTGCTTTAGGAGGAGAAACTGCCCTGTCTCTAGACTTACTTTAGCAAAGAGAGGGACTCTCATCTGCTCATTCGATTTCTAATAGTTTCCCTGTGTCTGGTGAATGAAAGTTCGGTTTGCTATCAGTAAACGGTGAATGGTGGCTCCACTAACTCTGTAGCCCACACTCCCTTAGCACTGCAGTGTCCTCACCAAACTTGGGTTAAATGTACCCGTTCTTCCTGTCACATGTGGTGCTGGATCTCGCGGTCTCTCCCACGCGGGGCCCGAGCTCCTTCGGGAACAGATGGGGATGGCCCCAACATGGGCAACAGGTGCAGAACAGAAGCCAGCAAATGAGAATTCCCTCCTTTCCACACTGGCAATTAATGAATGACGCACTTGCTGTGTGGCGTGTGTTGCTCCGCCGCAAATTTTTGCTTCAGTTCTCACCTGGTCTCCCAGTGAGGCGGGCTGGCTCTAGCGGGCAGAGGTCCTGTCTTATTTCTCCAGATGCAAGATCTACCAACATGTTCCCTTGTGTTCTCCCCTGACCAGGGATGAGGATTAACTTTCGTGGAGGCAGAAAAGCAGTGTTCTTTTTCCTCTTGAGAACTGGGATGATGCAGTGATTAATAATCTGGATTTTGGAGCCAGACCATAGAGGTGTGAATCTTGGTTTAGCGATTTACATACTGCGCGACCTTGGGCAAATGATTTAACCTCTCTTTGTTTGATTATTTCCATCTCTGAAACAGAGGTGGTAATAGTACCAGCCTCAGAAGTTTTTCTGAGAGGTAGAAATGACATCACACGTGTAAAAATAAGTGTGATGTTACCTGGCACGGCATAAGTGTTTGCTACTTTCATTATCACTTACCTTACCGTACCGAGCACACGAAGAACAAAAATACTGAGTTGCTCATCTGTGAACTCATTTTTATCAGTGGCAGAGCTCCCTGCCAATCACCCAAGCCCAAGTTTCCAGACCCCGCGACCCAGAGAAGAGGTGCCCTCACCTTTGGCAAACGCTCGGGATCTCCAGGGTGCCGGGGGATGACCTTCTGTAACCTCTGGAAACCATAGTCGATGGTGGGCTCGTTGAGCGCTGCAATGGAGAAGCCACACAATTAGAACGGCTTCAGGAAACAGAACGGGATTTGCAACACGGATGGTGTGGACGGAACAGGGAAGTCTAAGGCTTGATCGATAACCTTTGAATCAGATCACGAAATGACCAGACGAATGTTTCTTTTGCTGAACATCTCCACCACCTTACTTCTGCCACTGACTGTGGCAGAGAACGACTCTCTCAAAAGACCACGTCGTAGCAGGTCTTGAACTCTGCTCTTCCGGCCCAATTTTATTATACTCCTGACATTACCGAAAATAGAAAGTAAAGTGGTATCTAATAGGGGTTTCAGGGTTCACGTTAGTCAAAAGCAGAGGTCAAAATGCTCTAGTGCTTGTCCAAGAGTATCTACAGATTATAAAAAGCAGGCGAGTTCAAAGTACTTGCTCGGTTGCCAAATCTCTTGTGGACCTCCGCTGATACAATAATATCTCAGTGCCTTCCGTGGCAATGAAGCCTGCAAGAGCGTGGTGAGGGACGAAGAGCGGGGCACTGGAAATGACCTTGAGACAACACCCTCACATCTAAAATGACAGACCGATTCATCAACATCAGTATCATTTCGGGAAAAAGACCAGCCTCTATGGAGCACTGGCTAAGAGCAGCGGGGGCTCCTTGAATTCCGAAAAAGACTGAAGAGCAAACCTGAAATAATATTTGGAGACAAAGGGCCTTGTTATACTTCTATTGGCTACAGCCTCCTCAAAGTCTCCTCGAAGCAAACACAATAGCAAGTGGACTCCAGTCTGTCATTCTCAAATCTCCCCACCGGGATGTAAAATATCTCCATCCTTCTTCCCGCAGGAAGGAAAAGATGGCAGCTCCGTCCCCCACCCATTCCCCTCCTGTCTTCTAAGTAACGGGTGGTGGGTGGTTCTTTTCGTCTTTTCTCTTCCAGCGTAACCGAAGTGTCCGACCACATATTCTCTCCCGTACTGAATAAAAAAAGACAGTCTTTGTAGTTCCGAGATCTAGCTGTACATTAGAAAACAAGCTGCCACATGCTTCACTTAAAATGACTTTCCATTAACCTAAATTTTAAAAGTAAGATTCATACTACTGCTAACTTTAAAAAACCATATTAAATTCAAATAGGTCCCAAGGCTAATGGAAGCAATTTGTATACCAACCCAAACTGACTGGCCCACTTTTCAAAATACAGGTATGATAATCTCGTGGTTTTAAAAGGACATTTAAATTGAAAGACTGTGAATTTAGTACATAATTATACCAATAGAACCCTTTAACTTGTCAACTTGTAAATCTAAAAGGCTATCAATCATTTCTAAAGAGGAAATAAACCTTAAAATTCCTTGATTGACAGTGCTTACTTTTTATGTAAGAAAAAAAAAACGGGGTGGGGGAGAATCTGCACAAAGTGGCCAGAAATCCATTTACAAAAGTACATTGTTTTACATAGGTGAGTAAAAAGCCAATAATTACACCTCCAAAAGACACATAAATCAGAGTAAGTACTTTTTCCGCACTTGTATATTTTAAGTTAAAGTGAACTTAGGTAACTTTTTATTAAAAAGATTTCCCCCCAAATGCAATGCTTATTGAAGTCGTTAATAGAATAGCATTTTCATTTCGGATAATGTAATCATTTTTGCAAATATGCGATGTAGCCATGCTCCCCCCTCCAAAACAGCAAACTTTCAACCTGTCTCTTATGGTTATTAACTAAAATTACACCCAGGTGTACCGAATCTTTCTATCTACTCCAGTCTATGCGTTAAGGCACAATATTTATTATTCCTCTCATTTTGTGATTACTTTCTAAACCCTTGAGAAGAATTCTTTTTTCAAATTAGACTTGGAAGAGGAAACGCCATAGGAGTCTTTTCTTTGTGCAGGGAAGCTGTTCCTCGTCGAACACAGGGGATTTAGTCAAGAAATGCACAAGGGCGCCAGGAGCAAGCACCTGGGTTCCTTACACATGTCATCCTTCCCCGCCCTTCACACAGATTGCCAACAAAGTTTAGCCATAAAAATAGCTTTACACAATTAAATGCATCATTTTGGTATCTGAAGACATAATTGAGCATCTTGAAATTTTCAATTCCTGGCTTTGTTTTTCAGTCTAAGCCACCAATAAAATCGGAACTGCTGACCCAGCCCTTCAGTGGCCTGCATAATGAATTAATCCTACTGTGTCAAAGGACCGTGGTTGCTAATCAAATGGCTGTCTGATGTATGGGAAGGGGCTGTGTTTCTCTGGCCGTTTGACCAACATGCTGCAGAATGACGGACACTGAATACACGCAATTAAAAGAACCGATGCAAATATCATATGGACCTAATAGCCAAAGAGCTGAGGAGAAGCCATGCTGCTGACACAAAGAATAATTGAATTAGATATATGAAACTCATTATTCAAAGAAAAATAAGCATCTACTCTGTGGAAGTATACAATGTGGGAGAACATATTTCAGATAGTAAAAGAAAGGCTTTTATTTCCCATGCCTTTATGGCTTGCTCTATGCTCGTATCTTTAAATATGTTCATCTGCCCTCGATTTAGGCACTGAATATCCCCCTGCAATTGTCCGGTGCTACACACAAAGATAACACTAAAGATCTTCAAGACAAAGCCCGTTGTCCTCAATTCAAAGGCGTCTGATGACTTTTCTGACTGTTGACTACAGAAAAAAATTAAACCAATTACTGCGTGGGAGCAAGCATCTGATAAAGATTCTTGAAAAAAAAAAAAAGCCCTGAGCACAGATGAACTGTCGATGGAGTATGATGCAGGCCTCAAAATCAACGCCACAGAGAACCAAGTCTTTCCTGACATAACCCACGGCGAGGTTGCAAAGCAGCTCACGGGGACGCACATACAATACGGTCCCTTTTTAAAAAAACAAACATACGGAGACCGGAGAAAATGTGTCTTTGTCGAAACTGCCTAACCGTGGTTATTCCTAAAAGAGGCCTTAAAATGCCTTTTCTCCCGCCTCTTTGTGCTCTGCGTTCTCTACATTTTCCACGATGAACATGCATTACTTTTATAATCAAAGAAAAAAGTTAGGAGCAAGAGATTATTGCCAAGATGGAATTTGACCTGCTTGTATAAAGTAATGACATAAGAAACTATGCCTTAAAAGGGGTCTGTATACCCTTTAATAACCTCGCATAGGTTATTACAGACCATAAGAAAAATAAGTAGTATACTTTTGGCCAGTTGTATAAATATGTGACTATTCATAAACTCGCTGAAAATCAACAGAGAAGGTAACAGGGAGGAGTCATAAAGAATGGTATATTTATTTCATCAGTGGGGGTAGTTGTACCTTAGGGACATACATCTACCCTGCAAGAATGTAATATAAAGTTAATCCTTCAGCAAAGTGACCTCATTGTACTCAAGCACCGGGCTCAGGGGACACCAGTAGAAATGGGGCTAATCAATTTTTTCCCCCTAAAACTTGGGACAATTCCGAGAATCCAGTAGAGAAAGAAGAAAGCTTAATTGGGCATAATTAACCACAAATAAAGAAGCATGAGCATTTTAAGTTGAAAGAAGGAACAACGAAGAAAGCTGTAAACTATTAGAGGAATGCCATGGCGAGACCAGCGTATGTGGCCTGTGATACGCTATGTGGCCAGCGTATGAGACCTGCTTCCTGCCGGCAGGTCACACTCTCCAGTTAGGGTTCGAGGGGGTATCACCCTAAACCGGTGAGGGCTGGTAACAGAATAAAGGAGGCTCAGAGGCTTAGAAAAATCCATAATCCCAAACAAGAAAAACCTCCATTTTTAAGTGACCAGAATAAAATGGGACCAATGTGGGCATTTTAAAAATTTCACAAGATAATAAATTCTCTGTTGATTCAATCATCATTTTTTAGTGCCTGCCATGTGCTCAGACAGAATTTGTGGGAATTAACTGCTTTGTGTCACAACACTATAAGCCCTTAAAAATAAACTTTCTGAGATGTGTTTAATCCAGCCCCCAAAAGACACGTGAACCCCTCAGACTGTGGAGTTGGAACGCAGCTCCGACCCTCGCAGCAGGCTGTCGTCCTCCGGAGGGAGAATCCGTTTTCTCGCCTCCCCGAGTGGTCGGACGGTGGGTCACACTCCACTTCATGGAGGCACACGTATGTATTTACAGAGTGGCCAGGCTGTTAGGGAGCCACGGACATTTGAATCCGATGTCTTCCACCGACCGGTTCACACTTAGAGGTGGATACACAAGCTGAGGAGGACCTTACGGGGCTGGGTATTTATGCTACTACGTGTCTGAAACTCTCCTAGAAATGCAGAAAAAGGAGCGCAAGCTTTCAGGGCCGGCGTATCAGCTGAGATTTCAGAAGAGTCTTCCTGCTCACAGCTATGATAAGAGACTGGGGCTGAACACTGGTTGGAAGTACAGTAGACATGCGCGGGGTTGGCCTTTCAGCTTGTTCAAAGTCATTTGTTTTCAAAAAGTCAGAGTTAATTAAATGGTTAAAAAAAAAAAAAAAAAAACTAAGCCACCTCATCTAGCCCTGTGTTGGGACTGCTTATAAACTCACAACTATCAACAACTAAATCTAAAACAAAAATAAAAACAAAACACAAACTAAGCAAACAACTAGAACAGGAACAGAATCACAGAAATGGAGATCGCATGGAGGGTTATCTGCAGGGAGAATGGGGGAAAAGGTACAGGGAATAAGAAACATGAATGGTAGGTACAAAATAGACAGGGAGAGGTTAAGAACAGTATGGGAAATGGAGAAGCCAAAGAACTTACACGTACGACCCAAGGACTTGGACTAAGGGTCGGGAGAATGCTGGTGGGAGGGGAGTTGAGGGCGGAGTTGAAGGGGAGAAAAAAAATGGGACAACTGTAATAGCATAATCAATAAAATATACTTTAAAAAAATGGCTCGGGGCTCCTTCCCAGTCGCACAATGTCAGACTCCCCTAAAAGAGACCAGTAACTTTCCATACGGAACCGGTCCGTGCAGAGCCCTTCTCTTCTGAGCTACGGCTGAGGTTCTGGTCCCACAGAGCAGCTCTGGTTGCACAGAACTATTTTTTTCCAGCGTCCAAATTTTCAGGCATCATGACATGCTAAATGCAAGTAAAATTTAGCATAATGTGACTAGATGTTATGCACTAACACTAATGATGAGATTACCAAATCCATTCAAAACATGAGAATGAGTAAATCTTCGAACTAAATATATATGTGGATTGTGGCCTTTTTTATGCCTTTAACCTTTTTTTTTTTTTAAATCCACTTCACAAACACATCAAATAAAAAAATTCCCTTTTAGGGGATTTATTTGCAAATTAAAATCCCATTCTCAGTTATGAAAAATGATGTTTCTCTTTTCAGAGTTTTTTTTTTTTTTAAATCACCGCTGTGTCCATAACTTCTTGAGGACTTATTCCTGGCAATAATGGAACCAGAGGCTGGAGAGCTGTGTTCCCAGCATCCTGCGGAAGGCGCCTGGGGTGCCGTTCCAATGTCAGGGAGCAGCGCTCCCCCGCTTTTACGGCTCAGCGAGTCACTGCAGTGTTTTAACATACTTCTGGGATTTTAATTTCCTTTTTTTAACGGTTGTGTGACGTGATGTCATTTTGACTGGGAATAAAAAGAAATGCAGATATTACTAGGAAGGTCATATTTATATTCTATCGCCACTTAATGTCCAAACAAATATCTCGACTCCATGCCAAATAATAAAGAAAACCTCACAGCAGAGGCAGGGATGAAACCAGCACCTGGGTCTCCAGCCTTCCCTGGTGGCTGCTCTCTATTCGAACTAACGGGCTAACAGCAGAGCCTTTCCCTCCACGGCAGATCCAGTCTGGGCATGAGAGTTACTACACATGTGTTAGGCTGGGCCTGTTTGTTTCTCGATGGCCCCGTTTTTCTCTCTGTCACTAAATTGACAACCAGAGGTACACAATAAAACGGCAAGTTATCTTCACACACCCATCTTTAAGACCGACTGAAATATATAAAGGGGAAAAATCAACCAGAGCCCTAAACAAGGGCCAGAAATCTGGTTCAGGAAGAAATCTGCTGCCTCTCCAGCCATTTGGAGATTTCATTACTTGCCTAGAGGTTTAACGCACGGACAGCGTTCAGGGTCATCTCTTCAGTGGACAGGATCCGCTCCCTGAGAAACCTACACCCACGCCCTCGCACGCGGAGCCCCCGTTTTCGGCGTGAAATGCTCTTCCAGCCTGGCACCCTGCCTCAGGAGCCAGCGAGATCCAGGGGAGCTTTGGGAAGAGGCTCACGGAACTGCAGAGAGCTGTCACTGAACCAGAAGGGTTCAGGATAAAGCCAGCACGGGCAGAATTTACCAACACAGGAGCCAAAGGAAAGTTTCCAAACTGGCTTTGAACACGCTCTGACTTCTTATTTGTAGTCTTCAAACCTCTTGCTGTGTGGCAACAGCTATATGAGATTCAAAAAATCAAGCAAAGGTAGTAATACGTCTCTCTGCCGAAGGTACATTCAGTTGGCTTGTGGGGCTGCGTCCTCCACAAAGCGTGGAGCCGGAGCAGGCAAGGTGAAGACCGAAGGGAGAAAGGGAGCCGGGAAGTGGAGGGAGCCCAGGAGGACGCTTGGGGCAAGAGACGCTGGACCCCGAGGACTGTCACTTGGAAGGCAACGAACTTGCATGGGTTTGGAAATTAATAGCTCTTCCAGAAGCAAAAGCAATCAAAAGCAGGAAGGAAGAATTAAGAGGGACTTTCTTTTGTTTTTCAAAATGGAAATAGCTTTGCTGTTTTTCTAAATTTAAAAGAAATGCATTCTCATTGTATAAAATATACAAAAGAAAACATGAAAAAGGGGAAAGAGCCGCATAATTGTCCCGCTCAAATATAATCTCTATTTATACGAGTAGGTATGCGCTCAGAGATTTTCACAATACTGTTCCATATAAATATAGATTACATACATACTTACATCCAGCTCATTCTTTTTAATGGTTGTAGCATACTGCACTATAAGGATGGCCATAATTTCTTAACACATTTCCTGTTAAAGCGGGTGTATGTTTTCCCCCAAATTTTCACCGACTTAAGAGTGCTATAATCAACAATATGGGAGAAATTCTTGGATATAAGAATATGCACATTTCAAGTTGTTTGATATGTCTATTTCCTAACTGTCCTTTATAAAATTCATACCAATGCATGCTTCCACAGGTTACTTTTAAAGACATCTGCAAAATGAAATTAAGATTTCTGCACCCTAAACACAATTCTCTTGAGTCGTAAGGACTGGAGGATTTTAACAGACATTGAGGATCACAATGACTCCTTTTAGAGTGTCATTTAAAATGCACTCTGAGGTCATATAAGATCCCTTTCCCAGTAATATCAAAGTGCTTCACAGACACTATTTCACTGATTCCTTCAATGCTCTCTTGACAGAAATGTCAAAAACTATTACCCCCATTGGAAGGTGAGAAACTGAGGCATGAAAAGATCTGGCCTCATAAATCAGAACAACTGTTTCACTTACTCTTGCAAGATGACTACATTTTTAAATATTGATGAATCTCTATTTGCAGCCTACTGACAAGACCTGCTACCAAACTGATGAAACTGCTTCTTTTTTAACTAAATATCTGTGAAACACAAATCCAGCACTAGGAGGAATTCTTGTTGCCCGCCTCCTGACTTCAGACAGGAGAACGAGTTGTAGGCCTGATTTCTTTCCTTACAGCTCAGCACATCCGCTAACGGAAACCTCTGGGGAGGCCATTTGGGTGTTTCAAACTTGCCCCGCGAATGATCGAGAAACAGTGTTTCCTGCCTCACCAAGTCCTCCTACCTCTAAGTTGTAGTCTCAAAAGTTGATTTGTCTTTGGGGAAAAACAGACACACACCCAGCTGTATTTTTCTAAAGGATCCTTGGTGAGAAGTCATTGGCAGGCGTAGAGCATCTCTTTGTAAACAGACGACTTTCTTGCCCCGGAGGCATATCCTCCATGTAAAATGGGACCTAGGTGGACGCACCCCAACTAGGGACAAGTGTACTGCTGTCCAACTGTAAGCAAGGTGACGAGAAAGCTGCCCCTGCGTTATTGAGTGTGATGTGCTCTGCACAGCTCGGCCTTCCAGGAGTTTAGATTCCCAAATTTGAGGCAAGTCTACAGGTAAAATGAAATCCCTCAGGTAAACTAAAGCTTGAAGATCTTCATGACATTTTTTTTTTTTTGGTTTTCAATCTTTCTCATTTTGGATTTTTAGAAAATTGGGACCATATTTGAATAAGAAGACAATGATTTGCACTGTGTAAAGGATGACGGTGTCTGAATATTGAAGACCAACACACTCTTTCTTTCTTGACGTTTAAGGGTAAATCCCTAATTTCTTTCCCTACTGGTGTATCTTCTGATGTAAAGAGAGTAATATTCTTTCTATAATTCTTTATATTCTTCCTATAATTGTTCTTCAGATCTCTCGTCTGCCCAAAGAGTTTTGACAATAACTGTTATCAGGGGGGTACAATCGCCCAGCCTGTCTGATAAACACGTTTGCTTGTATGCCCACCCCCAGCGAGTGCTTGACACCATACTTTTATCATCCTCTGTGTGTTCAGAATGAGCTTAGAACAGCAATTGCCGGGAATAGGCAGGCGATAAACCGCATTGATTTAACACATCTTGTTTTCAATCATGCTTGGATTTTCTGAGCACGCATTTTTCCTGTACTCTGGCTTGTAGCTTTTATCTGACGAGCTGATCCCTTTTCACTGGAAAATGAAAAGGTCGCACAATAAGACACGGTTTACTGGAACTTGAACACGCACCAGGGAAAGTATTTTAGATAAATACTGTCAGACAGAGTGGAGCTGAATTTCAACAACACAATTCCTAAACAACAATACTTATTACTCTCCTAGAGCAAGCTACCAGCGACTTACGGCTCTCAGCGGGGAGCCGCACGGAGTCGGGCTCCGAAGCTAAGCAAGCCTTCTCTGAGCCACGTGCTAACCAAGCACAGAGTTCTGGGCTGAGGTCCTACTGGTGATGGTTAATATGACAGTTTTACGAGACAACTCAAAACACTTCTCCCACCGTTCACAGAGCCGTGTTGTCGAAGCCAGCAGACAGATTTCGGAAGGGTTGGATAATGAAGTTACAGCAGAGCTCTGCAGACCAGCAGGCTGAGAGAGGGCAAAGAAATCCCAAGAAGAGTGACTCCAAATAATCCATTAATTCCATTAATAAGACAGGAAAGTACTTGTAACTTGCAGATATTGGAGGACTAAGTGATTAATTGGCAATATTTTAATGGAGTCAAGAGAACTTAGAACAAGTGGGCCATGCAGAGAGCTCCAATGGCCTTGCAGATAAGCCCAGGCATTTTTATCGGCCTAAACTCCAACCTAAATGGCATTCGGATATAAAATAAATGAAGTCAGCCTTCTTCAGCATTGACCCGGCCTAAGTCATTATCATTGCTGGGTGTCGTTAGCCTTAGACTCAGCCAGAAAGTCCCCTCTACCTGAAGGTCCTTTGGAGTCTGCAACCCTTTCCTCCCAGCTTCCACACACATTTTCTTTATGATTTCTGCTCCAGAGCATCTCCTGTGTTCTCTGTTCACAGTACCTTGAGTACCTCAGCAATCTATTCACAGTGCCTCTAACCCAAAAGAAATATACCAAGCGGTTCTGTGTATTAATTACTTATGTTGAAACAGCTCAATGTTTATAGTCTTAACAATTCAGTAGCCATGTGAAAAAATACAAATAAATTGGAAGAAAAAATATATATACATAAGTGCAATATTTTTATTTCTTTCTCAAATAAAGACATTTGCTCACTAATAAGGTGAGCAAATTTTTTTGCTCCTGGCAAAAAAATTTAAGGTCCGCTCCTGGCGGACACTGCCAACTTCTCAAACCTTGGAATAAAGTTGGACATCACTACCCTCTTTGCTACTATGGCACACTGGTTTTCACATGACACTGCCTTTGGATGGCAGCAACCACTGAAAACTCAGCTTCGCACAGCTATGACACCACTAAAAGGAATGCAGTACGATCTAATGCTGAGCTGTGACCTTGAACTAGCAGTTTGTGTGGTATCTGGCAGACTGAAAGTGTCGCCTCTTTCCCTCAAATTTAAAACATCTCATGGCACCCATGTCAGTCCACAGGGACACCTTGGTATGCTCACAGAAGTTTAAGGAACATGAATCCACCGACAGGCATGGAATTAATTAAGTGCAAAGATGCAACAAGGATCCATTATATTCATTCACTGTGTGTTTTCTCCAATTAATAATTATTACAACAGCAGCCTCAGCAAACACTGCCTAATGCCTTACTGCATGCCAAGCATTTCATATGCGTCCACCCATCCAACCTCTCACAACCCTAGAATGAAATACTATTGCTATTCCCACTACTCAGAAAAGGAAACTGAGGCTTGGAAGAGTTAAATATCTCGCCTAAATCCACAGAGCTAACGCACGAAAGACCTGAGATTCAAAACCAGGCAGTGTGCCTTCCAAGCCCTGCTCTTAACCTCTTTGTTAGAACAGTCAAGTTGAGACAACTAAGAAGCCTCCAGAACAGGTCTCGTAAGAGTTTGCCTCACAGGACTTTTCTAATGCTTTTCTTGCTCTCCATATACCCTTACATCTGCAATCTAGTCTAGTACCTTTCTTTGTCTTCACTTACATCCCATGGAAATTCTTGCCTCCTACTCCAGACCATTCGATTTCCATTTCTCTAACAGTACTCTCTTCTCCCCTTTGTTCTAACCCTTCTAGAGTAAGTCACAGCCAGATGTGCTACATCGCTGACCAACTATGTGCCTTCTGGAAAGGTCACATTCTGTTTAAGTCCTCCTTATCTGTAAGGTGAAGATGTGTGGGGTGCTATTTGTATGATGCTTAGTATGTACAGGGCTTTGTACATAATAAATACTCAACAGGCAGTTGTTACAACTAAGAATACCTGCCATGTGCTAGACATAGGGGCAAATGTGGAGAATACAGGGTTAATTATACATACTACATATTCCCTGCTTTCAAGGAACTCCAGAATCTAGAGGAGCAGAAAGACATAAACAGAATTCAAAAACAATGGGGTAAATTCAGTAAGAGGATGTAGAGTTCTAGAAGATCAATGTAGTTCACTTGTCTTTGGGGCTCAGCCTTCCCTCCCCCAGTTACACTAATTTGAAATTACAGTTCAAAGAATTCCACCACTGCTGGGTCTCACAGGTTACCCTGAACTGGAGCTCTATTGGTAGTCGGACACAGTTGTTTTGAAACAATATAAACTCTGTGCCCAAATGGGAAGAAAAACAAGTAGAAAACACCGAATTAAGGTGGGATTCTTTCCCAGACTTGGGATGTTTTACATTGTTTAATTAACTTGATAAAACTGGGTGCTCGCTGAAGAAGATGAACAGAAAAAAGGTAACGACACGGGGTCTGGTTTCCTGTGCATCCCCAACTGGAGATTATCCAGTTTAATAAACTCTTCTCAGCACTGTGATGTGAGGGACCCTTGAGGAGTGTGTCATCTCCAGTGGGAGATAGGCCTGTGAGCTAAGCAAAAAGATGCAAAACAGCTTTACTAATGTCCTCAGAGTATACTGCACAGAAGGAAAAGATAATTCCTTATAGTGGAGCCAGGGAAACATTGACCGAAGAGGTTATATTCCAGCTGGATATGTGAGGATAGAGAGGATTGTTCTACTTGAAAGGGTGGGAAGAGCATTTCAGGCCAAAGGAACAGCATGAGCAAAGGCACACATACAAAAGGACATGATGTGTTCAAGTAAGGTTGGATATTCCAGCTTGGGGAGAGCACAGCTTATATACTGCCCATTGGGTGTTGAAGAGTAACCATGGATGACACTACTGGCCTGGAGTCCCTTGCTAAGAGCCCTGTCTGGCAGGCAATAAGGTTTTCTGTATCATAGGAATGGCACAATCAGATCTGTAGTTCAAGGACATAACCATTAGAGTCCAATAAAAGGCCGATCAATTTTCAAGTCAGTGCTATTGCAATAATCCAAGTGGAAAATGAAAGACCAACTAATGATGAGGTGATCATAGAGGAAAAGGGAGATTTTAGAAATGCTTTAGAACGGAATTTACATGACTTCAGTACGTGTTAGATGTGAGTGGTTAGAAGGAATAGAAATGACTCCGATACTTCTAATTTACTTGAGAGCATGGATAGAGTGGCCACTTAGCAGGAACAAGAATGCAAAGAGATAACTATATGTGGAGGGAAAAAGTCATGAGTTCAATTTCAGACATGCTGAATTTTAAATGCCAATATTACATCCACAGGAAAGTGTTTAGTAGAGTTGGAAATAAAGAACTGAATCAGAGCGAAAAGACCGGGGATAGAGTTAATGTTATAGGCAATGCCAAGATATAGGGCAGAGCTGAAACCACTGGCGTGAGCAGCGAATGAAGGCAGACAGCTCTGTGGGGAACACTGACAGTTAAGGAATAGAGAAAGACTCAGAGACTAAAAGGACAAAGGCAGGTCAAAAAAAAGAAAGGAGAAAAGATACCAGGAGAGAATAATGTCGCTGAAATCAAATGGGGAGCTCCAAATGAAAGGGCTGTCCATGCCCCCTGGTGCAGCTGGGTAATCAACCAGGAGAGGTCTGAGGACAAGCTTTCCAAGTTGACCATGCCGAGGTCAATGATGCAGGCGTAAGCAACTTCGGAAGACTCAGGAATGCTTGAACCCCGAGGATATGGTTTCCTTTCACCTCAGTAACCCCTAAGCAAAGATCTGAACACACCAAGTGGGTAAGGGTTGTTGGCCAACCTTTTTGCCCAACTGAAGCTTAGCTGATGGCAAGAGGTGCATGAGAGAGTAGCAGCCACTCAGTTCCAGATCAGAGTGAATGAAGTGCCCAGGAAAAGTGTGGACCTCTTTTGGGGATGCCCAGTCCACCTTTAGATTTGCTCAATTCCTGTTAGAGTAGGGAGGGTGAGGTTGAGAGACTTTTCCATGGCTCTCGGTTCTTTCTGGTCCCAGTCTTGACGCCTCTCTCTTAAGAAGTGTAGGGAACCAAGCTGATCACTTGAGTCACCCTAATGAGGTTCTACTGCTTCCAACCCCTCTAGATTTAGGCCTGTGAACCATGGAGGACTGGATCTCTTCGCCACAAAATGCATTTGTATATATAACCAGAATCTAATCTTCTCCTCTAGATGCCGGTGGTCTTAATATTGGCCCCTGATGACTTACGATCAATAGCTGTTTAGTTAAGCAATTCACTTGTTTTGGAGTGACAGTTATTGTGTGGGCCATGGGTATGTGGCCACTTCCGCAATAACCCCACGTCTCCCGACGGGGTGAACATTACAATCACACATTTGTTGCTATTAGCTCATGAGATTCTGGAAACCAATTTTGAAAAGCAAGTAATAAAGCACCACATAAAAAATAATGGTGTAATTACTTCTTGGTCAGGTTAAACCTACTGTGACGATAAAAACCAAAGGGGATCAGCAAGCATCCTAAGTGAGTTTGCTGTAAATTTGAGACTGGATCTGACCTTCAGCGACAAAAAGGCCTGAACCTACCCACCTAAGCCAGGTACACAGAAGGCTCTTTGTGTCGTGTACCTTTACCAGGTCTGTTTAAAAGCGCTGTAATGAATTTATCCCAGTAATGCCTAGGTCAGGTCTAAAGAGCTAAAGAGAATGGACCTGTCACTCCATTATCAACCTATCAACCCAAAGGCTTTCAGATCCTCATTTGAATTTAGCGCGCCCGCCCCACCCCCGCCACCCAAAAAGGCCAAGGGGTGGTTAGAAACTGCATCAGAAAGCAATCACCATGCTGGTGTTATATGTTCTCTAAATACAAAAGACGAAAAAGAAAGCAGGGTGGGAGGGCATCTATTTGGAACACAAGTCACACTGTTGAGGAGGTAAAGGGAAATGCTGGTTATTGCTGTTGATCTCTAAGCAAACATTCTAATGGTAACCCATTAATGTAACCAGAAGAAAAACACCAGCCTCCACTTCCATTTCTCATCCCTAGTGCCTGAGAGGCTACCCTAGTCTATTCGGGCACATGAGTGCAGAGGATAGGAAAGAGGCTTAGCCAAACTTACGCCAGGAACTTCTAAGAATGGCATGGCACATTCCATGTTTCAGGATGACTACTTTTTCCTTAGTACTACTTTCGGTCATTTTCAGCTCTTGGGAAGAGGTGTAGTTAATGCCTCTGTTTTGCCCTTCTAAGACTGGCAAATGATTCTCCTAAGGTGCGTGCATCCTGAACAGACTTTATGCCAGGATGCTGATGGATCAACAGAGGACTGATTTTTACTACTAAAAGTAACCTGTATGATTAAATTCTCAATGACAGCAACTCACTTGGAGATACAAGCCCTCTTATACATTGATGGTTGGTTAAAAAGGGGTAGAGTTTGTTGGAGGGCAAATTGGTCGTCTATTGGTGGAGAGGATGAAAGGCTAAGTTCAGAAGTTCAAGTTCAGAGACATCCCCAAAAGCAGACCCTGTGGCCACACAAACCACTCCTAAGAATTCTCCAGGTGGGCCAGGCCGACCCCGGCCACCCCAGCCTCATCACACTTCACAAACGCCGTCTTGTAGTTCAAGTTCCTGCTCTTCTTCCTTCAAACTAAAACTTGAGACAAATTCTCCAAACTAAATATCCCAATTCCCTCTAAATTAACAGGTGGGACGGAGCAGCTCAAAATGAATAGTAAATGGGAACAAGGAAAAAGAAATGACCTTCCTCCTATAATCTGTCTCTCCCATCTGCTGGCCCCTATTGGAGCTGGTGAGTTTTAGAGGAAATGAAAAATACATATTTAACTCCATCTGTGGAACTGACTGTGCCTGAGGCCACTGTGTCAGATATTGTTTCTGAGATTTTCAGAGAGCTGGGACATATCTGTGGGGGCAGAGAGACCAGGCTTGGTGAACTGCTGACCTAGTCCCAGATGGAAAAATTCTACGATTATATC
Organism: Carollia perspicillata; assembly: GCA_004027735.1. Taxonomy (NCBI): domain Eukaryota; kingdom Metazoa; phylum Chordata; class Mammalia; order Chiroptera; family Phyllostomidae; genus Carollia; species Carollia perspicillata. The sequence goes on along the minus strand of PVKM010012106.1, from coordinate 3,313 downwards.
GGGACAATAGATACTGTGACCCTTTAAGAGCAAAATCAAACATACTGGATTGCATTTTTCAAAAGCTCCCATAACAACTCTGAGGTAATAATACCTTCTTCCAATCTCTGTTTTAATGCTGGCATTAAGCACCTGATCTTGATGTGGTCAGAGAGAGGGGCAAAACACCTACTGAATCAGCTTCAGAACCTTATTGCTGCCAAGATCCTTCCTTTTACGAAACACACACACACACACACACACAAGACCACACTGTGGAGACCCTAGGTGATCAGCCCAAGATCAGACAGGTAGTTAACAGGGGGCTCAGAACGAAAACTCAAGTGTTGGACCCAATCTACCCAAGGTCCCCTGCAGCAGGTCTCCACGGTAGCCTGATTTACAATAAAAAGGATCGCATAAAACAGAGAAGTGGTACTCAGCATTTTACTTTTGTGACTTATTTTTTTTCTTCAACATCCCAAGAGGTAGGTATCCCTATTTCACAGATGAGGAAACGGAGGAAACGGAGTGTGGGGACGAGGGGCGGGCAATGAACGGAAGTGTGATTACATACATCACATCTATGGAAAAGGACATCAAACCTTCCCCGCAGATGACAACGTCTTCATTACAAGATCCAACTGCTGGTCATTTCAAAGCCCAAAGGCCCTGCATTTCATAAAATGCACACGAATGCGGGAAAGGCCAGCAAAGGCGCCCAGGATCCTGAAAGTGTTTTGGCGCATGTCTACACAGTGTCCACAGTTTTATTAATTTTGTTTGTTTGTTTGCTTTTTGTTAATCTCTCTTAAATTCTGTTCTGTAAAAACACCTGGGATGCTCTGGTTTTACCTGTTCTTATAATGGAAGCATGATAAGAATTCTAACTCATGCCCAGTTAGAATGTTCCAGAGACTATGCTCTGCACTGTTACATGCCATTAATTCCTAGCTGCCACTGTGACATCTGTGCTATTATCCTCACCGTTTTTACAGATAAGGGAAGACCCTGAAGATGACAGAGAGGGGAAGGATCCTACCCAAATCTTACAGCAGTGAGAGCAGAACTAGGAGTCAAACTCAGGCAGCCCGTCTGCGGCGCCCACCCGCCTACTCATGCGCCCTTTGCAACGGATGACCCCATGGAAGCAGTCAGCTAATACATCAGAGGAACGGTGTTATCCTTCCCTTCAGGGCAACACGGAATAAAACAAACGGTGAATGATACCTCAAGTAAAACTATCCAGCTCCAACTTGAAAATATAAGTGTATATCCATGTATGTTATATAAAGACTTGACTCTGGTGGTTTAAAAAGGGAAACTTCCCCAAATGGATCACACTTAAGCCGCAAAACCATTTTCTGTGAGGTGTAAACTGGTGACATCACCCATAGAGAAGATGAGAAATGACACACACTCCTCCATTATCACCTTCCACCTTGTTTCATCTCACCTGACCACTTTTCCTTAATCGAGCAACTTGAAAATTGTGCGGAATCTCGAGGCGGGTCCGGGTGACACGGGGGAACCCTGACACGCTCTCTCCATGAACTGCTCATAGCCCAGAAATGAGAATCAAGCCTCTTCTCCTGGGGAGCCTTTTAACTGAAAAACTCATCTTAATTGAGTGCACACATCAATTAACTGTCTTCGGGCTCACAAACCATGAATGCCCCATTTTCAGAGCGTCTTCTCTTCTCTCCAGCTTGTCAAAAGGCTGGCTCTCTCCAGGCTGTGCTTAGAGGAATGTGAGATTCAGCAGGAATGTGGAGGGGACAGGAGAGGGAAGAAGGGAGGGCATTAAGCACTCATCTTCCCAAGCAAACGAGCATTCGGGGACTGAACAGTGAGAACAGCAAATAATGCTGCCCTTGCAAAATTGACATCCTCCCATCACTGCTCTGAGTCAATTGCAAGGGATTCTACAAATAATGCCATTCCGCCCTCTGAACACCAGTTAAGCGGGCTTCAAATGTGCCTACTGAGAGAAGGCCAGGCTTGCAAATAGAGTCTTGTGGATGTAAAGGGATGGTATAATGCTACAAGGGGGTTGGGGGGAGAAAAAAAACTAATTGCACATTTCTCTCCTGAAATATTTGGCCTGTTTCAAAGTTCCACTTTTCTTTCTCTCTCCAGAACAGAAAGATCTCAGCAGGGGTTTGAGGTGTGTCCCCAAAAGAGCCGTGACAGGTTGCTTCCCGGAGCACGGCACGTCCGGGTGGAAGAGCCCCTACCTAGATGGACCGTCTCCTCTGCCCCGGGCAGCAGGCCTCTCAAGGGAGAGGGTTGCCTCTGCACCTTTGTCGCCGGGCCTGCGGGCTCCAAAGGCAGGGAGCTGTGAGATTATGTCTCTAATGAGGAAGACTTTTCTAATTAGACTTGGTCCAAGAGATGAGCACATTTCACTTCTTACTGCATGGGGAACTCCTTGGGCTCTACTGAGATTTTTTTTTAATTGTCAAGAAAATATTTGAATCCATCGGGAAGAGCCATTTCCCAAAATATGCATTGCCATCTTTTTAAACAGCCTGATTTTGCTTTTGAAATAAACTCAGAATCTAAGCATGCTTCCCTTGGCCAAGATTCTAAAATCAACTAAGCTTATGATTCCGTAAACACAGAAATGAGATTCCTGACTCACTATAGCCCTGACCTTGGACTTTCACGTGGAAGATACCAAATGAGGTCACTCGAATCCCAGACCAACCCCCCACTCTGCAACGCCGGCAGGCAGCAGCGTGCAAGGAAAGTTCCAGTACACCTGCTAGTAATGCCATTACTTGGGGCATAAGCCAGTAAGCTCCCATAGAGCTCAGGATTCGGAGAAAACAAAACAACAGTATTACATGAGGGAGATAAACACACACTGAATAACAGCAGTTATGAGTTTCCTTTACGTGGTAGGAATATTTTCTTGGCTGTGGGATTCCGAATGTCAACAAGGGAAGCCAGGCACGCCAATTTCAAGTCTCATCAGCCTGCCAGAGTATTCAGAGGTCTGGGCGAGGCACACTGACTTTCCCACATTTGTGAGGAAGGAGAGATGCCACCGACCTGTCCTCATCTGCATCTTAAATTACCTTTCTTCAGGATGACATGCCCATTGAAACTGCATAGGGATCCTCTTCTACAGTCAGCAGTGTGGGGCACGGGGTTCTAGTTCCCTTTGGACCATGAGACCGTGGTTAGTGCAACACCAGCGATCCCAACATCAATCCTCTATCAAAAACAGTTTCAGAAAACTAAAAATGGAACTGCCTTTTGACCCAGCAATTGCACTGCTAGGATTATATCCCAAGAACCCTGAAACGCCAATCCAAAAGAACCTATG
>PVKM010012105.1:0-32180 GCA_004027735.1 Carollia perspicillata | reverse complement strand
TCTAGTAGGTCAATAAGTTCTGTTAGTTCTAACTCATACTCATTTCTTAATTTTTCCTTTCTTCTCCTTCCTTACTGCCATTTCCTTAATTCAGTAACCTCCCCCTCTTTTAAAATTTTGATATATAATATATAAATGTGCATAATGAATTTAAATATATAATTATAAAGTAAATATCCATGTAACTAGCACTTTTGAAATACTCCCTGCACTCACCATCTCTTCCCTATATTCTTTGTCCCTACTTCCAGGTCTGTCTTTCTTTTTTGCACACACACACCATATTCCCTGAACTACATATTGACGTACTCTTTAGTCTAGCTGTATTCCATACTTTCACCCCTAGTATATCTATCCTTCACTGTGCTTAATGGATTGATCACATTGCCTCATGCCTGGAATCCTTCTGTGGCTTATTATAGATTGATTTCTTACTACTTTATACCCTTGGTGATTTGGCTTTTCTAAGTGTCCTTTCCCATACTTCCTTCTTATACTACAGCTTTTATCTGAACTGCTTTGTTATTACTCCTATACTCCTACCATTCACTGTCTCGTTCACTCCTACTCACCTTTAAAGGCATCTCTAGTACTACTGTTTTGGGGAAACTTTCTTCCATCTGTTTCTCTTCTTTTTGCTCCTGTAACACTGTGCATATATATTCGTTAGCACTTTATCACTGTAGGCTAATGCTGTGATTGGTTTACTTCTCTCTCTCTTGCCTCTTTGATGATAAGAGCTTTCATGACTTATGTTTCTTTTGCTGCTTTTTTTCTAGTTTTTATATGGTATCAGGTACATAGTGGGTATTAAGTAAATATTAAATAATTCACCAGATGAATTTCCATGTTTATTTCTGTTGACTCTGTTTAGATGGTGGGTGGGCATCTGCAGTTTGATCATTAACTTAGAATATCTTTTGTTATCATACAAAACTGCAGTATTTGTAGTTTTCAGATCACATCATAGTCTTCTTCCCCTTCCTGTCTTGGCACATCCTTTCTGGAATGTTCCTTCCCATTTTTTTCTACCTGAAGAACACTTCATTTTTGAGCCTATTTTTGTGTGCCCATAACATGGTACATTTATACCTCCAGTTAATTGCTATAAATTTTTGCATGTCTGAGTCTGCTATTGGTCTGAATCTCTAAAGAGCAGATATGTTTCCATTTACGTCTGTATTCCCAGTGTCTAACAAGCACATGGCGTGCAATATATGGCTACTGAGACAGAGTTAGAGGAATGCATATCTAGGTTTTAAATAGGACTTTGTGCCCCCTCACCTTCCTATTCAAAATCAGCAGCAAATATCCTTAGAGAAAAATTTGGCATAGCAATAAATGTTTTATAATGCTAACAGCACCGTTTTCTAACTGCTTACAGAAATGCAGCATTAAATTAAAAAGAGAAAGTGAGTCTCTTTCTATTTACAGTTTAAACATTCAAGAGAGGAAAGCAGGGTACAAACTTAGTGTTAATTTAGTCCATGGCCTTACAAATATTTTTCTTGTATAGTCTCTAATTTAGAAACAGTATACTTCTTTGCATGTTTTTAAGTTGATTGCATCTGAAATTTTTTGTCAAGAATTAAGATAGTTACAAAGGATCTAATTTCTATATTGTTGTGTCTTGTGATTATGTGTTACTTTCATGAGCCTGAAAGTGTTTGCTTATTAATTTAAATAAATTTGTTTCTATACATTCCTGTGACATCCATATTGTTTCTTAATTGCAATTCTGTGATAGATAAGGCATGGGGTCTTTCTGTTGATATCTGGTCTGGAAGAAATAAAGCATAACCCCCTTCAGTATTTCTTACCAAACTTCTTTTTTGTTTTTCTCATAAGGAACTTTATCTCAGGATTTATGCATTCTCCAATTGCCTTTCTCCTACCCCCCAAAGTTTTTTGTACCCAAGTGAATGCTGTATGATAAGACTAGGATGGCTGAGAAAAATACTTTTCTTTGGTAAAGTAGGAGAAAAAAAGAGTTAGTTTAGGAAAATTTGCAGTACACGGACTATTCTCAGGGGGAATCAGTTTTAGGAAAGAGTATGCATGGAAGTTGAAAATTTGAAGAGTGATAGGATTTTAACCTTCTCTTTGTACCATGGCCTCTTTGGGCCATCCAGTGAAGCCTGTGGGCCTCTTTTCAGGGCAGTACTTTAGGATCAGCTTGTTAATTTCTACAAAAGCTTCTGGAATTCTGATTTAATTGCAGTGATTTATAGATTGATGGGGGAAATTGACATCTTAACAATATTGAGGCTTTCAATCCATGAACACAGTCTTTTCATATAGGAGGTCTGTCCGGAAAAGGTCCAGCCATTGTTAATATAATGAGAATGGTTTGCGCAATATTGATGTAACCTGGCAGCCAAGGAGAACGGACTAGAACTCGCACGTGTGAACAGTGACAACTTGACTGTACTAGTCAGTGGGGGCAGTAGATGCCATTGAGTGAGCATGTGTACTGTGTGGCCACCACATTCGAAATGACCGAGTAGAGCAACAAATCTGCATCAGATTTTGTGTTAAGCTTGAATGTTCCTCTGCAGAAACTATTCAGATGATTCAGATGGCTTTTGGGGACGATAAAAGGAATGCAGCACGAATGGAAGTGTGGCACAGATGCTTCTAAGATGGTGGAGAATCTGTTGAAAGTGATCCACATTCTGGAAGGCCTGCAACAAGCAGAGCACCTGAGAATGTTAAACATTCATGTGTGGGCTTCACTCACCAAAGATCAGTGACTGACATTGTGAGAACTAGAAGCTGATGTGGAGATTCCAAAAACTATTGTGTCTGAGATTTTGACGTAGGATCTTGGCATGAAACTAAAATCACCTTTGAAAGGAAAGAGATTTCAAATTGTCAGTGAGATTCAGGAAAATACGACAAGGCAGCTGATGGTGATTCCATCAAAGGATTTTGCAGTGTTTTGAACAGTGGAAGAGACGTGGGGTGAACTGTGTGAGGTCTTAAGGTGCCTACTTTGAAGGGGACTGAGGCATCATTGTCCTAGGTACAGTGTTTCTTGTATCATGTACCTTCTTCAGTAAATACCTCTATTTTTCATATTACATGGCTGGATACTTTCTGGGCAGACCTCATTGTATTAGTCTTCAGTTTTTCTCAGCAATTTTTTTTGTTGTCATTGTATAAATCTTACATATCTTGTTAAATTTACCCTTAGGTTATTTCATATCCTGAAACTGTATATTTGAAATTTCATTGTTCAGCTGTTTTATGTAGAAAATAAGTCTTTTCAAATGTATTGTTCTTGTAGTCTGCTGTCATGCTAAACTCATCTATTAGTTCTAGTAGCTTTTTTATAGATTTCTTCTGACCTACATTACATGATCATGCCATTTAGGAATAAAGAGTTTTACTTCTTCCTTCCCAATCTGAATGACTTTTATTTTGTTCTCTTTATTGCTTTGGCTACAGCCTACATTAGAGTACTGAATAGAAGTAAAAGTAGGTATCCTTACTTTGTTTCCAAAGTTAGGGAGAAAGCCATCAATCTTTCATCTTTAAAATAATATTAGCTCTAGGTATTCAAAGTATACCACTTAGCAGGTTGAGGAACTTTCTTTCTGTTCTTAGTTTTTGTTAAGGATTTTTACATGTTCCTGAGGGATAGTAATACTCAGTTTTCTTCTGTCATTATTTGGTGATATTAGGACAGCACAGACTACATAACATAAAATTTTCTTGAAGAGCTTGCATCAACTTGGTCATTTCTTTCCTATATGTTTGATAGAATTCAGCAGGGAAGCCCCTGAGCCTGGAGTTTTCTTTGTGGTGAGGATTGTAGTTATGAATTGAATTTCTTCTTACATAGGACTATTCTGACTTTCTGTTTTTTTCTTGACTCAATTTTGGCAGTTGTGGATTTCAAGGAATTTTTCATTTCATCCAAGTTGTTGAATTGATTGGCGTAACATCTTTCATTATATAATATTTTATTTATTTATTTAGCATCTATAAGACATATAGAATTAGAGTTTGTAGGATTTCCTCTATTACTGATATAGGTCATTTTTTTCTTAATGTATCTAGAGATTTACTTTTGAAAAACAAATTGGGTGTCGTTGATTTTTTTTCTTTTTCAATTTTCTAGTACATAGACTATTACACTGAATTTCATCTGTTTCATTGATTTTTACTTTTTATTTCCTTTTTTCTACATATTTTGAGCTTAATTTTCTCTCTTTTTTACTGTTCTCCTAAGGGAGGAGCTTAAAACATTGATTTTGGATTTTTTCTCTAATGTAAACACATAAAGCTATAAATTTCTCACTGAACACTGTGTTGCCTACATCCCCCAGCTTGTTCATTTTCATTCACTTCAAAATACTTAAAAATATTATCTGATTTCTCATTTAGCCCTTGGGTTATTTAGAAGTGTTGTTAAATTTTCAAGTATTTGCATTATTTAGATAATTATCTGTTCCTGATTTCTAGTTTAATTTCATTATGATCAAAGGATGTATACTATTTCAGTAGTTTTAAATGTTGAGATATGTTTTATGGCCCGGCACTTAATTTTCCTATATATTCATGCATATGTGAAACAAAAATGTATTCTGTTGTTGTAGAGTGTTTTAGGTCAGATTGTATGATAGTGTTGTTCAGGGTCTTCTGTATTATTGCTGATTTTCTGTCTCCTTGGCCTAATCGTCCATGTGTTACTGAGAGAAGACCTTTGAAGTCTTCAACTATAATTGTGGATTTGTCTTTTAATTCTTTCATTTCTGTCACTTTTGCTGCATTTATTTTGAAGCTCTGTTATTGAGTGTATACACGGTTAGGTTTGTTGTATCCTCTTGATGAATTAACAACTTTATCAGTGTCTCCCTTTGCCTTGAAGCCTATTCTGTTAATAATATAACCACAGCAGCTTGTGGCTACATTCTTTTACTTTTAAATCATCTTGTGGTAAATCACCAAAAGTGGTTTTAAAGTGGGTTTCTTATAAATAGCATACAGTCCAGTCTTGCTTTTTAAATCTAGTTTGACAGTCTGTGCCTTTTAATTGGAATTTTAATGATTTACACTTAATGTAATCATTTTTATGGTTGGATTTAAATCTATTATTTTGATATATTTTCTCTTTGTTGCTTGTTCTTTGTTTCTTCCTCTTTTCCTATTTTTTTCTCTATTAATTCAGTTTACTTTAGGATTCCATTTTATTTCCACTACTGGCTTTTAGGCTATATTTTAATTTTTTTAGTTGTTACTCTAGGGTTTATAATATGTCTTGCCACAATCTACCTTCGGATGATGTTGTACTACCTCACATATGATGTAAGAATCTTTTGAAAATATACTTCCATTTTCCCTCTCCTGTCCTTGGCTTATTTTTGTCATATTTGTTACTTAAGCACGATATATTTTTGTTGTTTTTGCTTTCAATGATCTGCTGTTTTTAAGGATGAGTTTTTAAAATATACCCATTTTAATTTTTATTTCCAGTGTCCTCCATTCCTATTGTAGATTCAGATTTCCATCTGCTTATCTTTTTCCGTCTGTTTAAAGAACTTTCCTTAATATATCTTATTGTGAATATCACTTGGCAACAAATTCTTTCAGATAATTGTTTTCCTGAAAAGGTCTTTATTTCACACTTATTTTTGGAAGTGTTTTTCCCATGACTTAGAGAATTCTAGGTTGACAAGATTCTTTTAGTACTCATTCAGTTGTTTTCTGGCTTGGGTCGTCTCTCATGTGAAGTCTGGGGAGTATTTTTATCTGTATATATAATTTTCCTGTTTTCTCTGGTTGCTTTTAAGATTTTTCTCCTAACCACTGATTTTCATCTATTTGATATGACATGTCTGGGCATGGTGTTAAGTTTATCCTGCTTATGGTTCATTAAATTTCTTGCTGTTTGTATATTTCTTGCTGTTTGTATTGAATTTGGAAAAGTTTTGACCATTATTTTTTCAAATATTTTTTCTTCCTTCTTCCCCTCAATTATATATGTGAGACTATGACATTGTCACTGAGACTTTATTTTTTTTCAGCCTTTTACTCCACCTTCAGTTTTCACTAATCTTTTCTTCCTGCACTCTAATCTTGTTAATTGTGTCCTCTAAATTATTTGAGCTATTTTATTTTTCAGCTCTAGAATTGTCATTTGTGTTTTTAAAAAATATTCCATTTTCTTCCATTATGTTCATGCCTTCCTTTAAATATTTGGACATATGATAGCTTTTTAATGTCTTTGTTAATTCTGTAATCGATCATTTTAGAGTTTGTTTTTATTGACTGATTTTGGCCTTGATTATGATCATATTGTCTAGCTTCTTGGCATAGCTAATAATTATTGAGTGCATGCTGAACATTGTGAATGTCCTATTGTTTTAATATCTATTTTTCTTTTCCTTTAATGAGTGTGGATTTTTTTTCTGGTAGGCTGAGTAATTTGTGATTAGTTTAACCATTTGAGAATTACTTTTAATTTGTTAGGGCAGGTTTGGAGTAGCTTTTATTCTTAAGAATAGACTGCCTTAGTAAGGCATGGCCCTTTTGGGATTTCTACTGAATGCCTTTAATGATCAACAAGGACTCTTCACTCAAGCTGGTGAGAAATTAAATGATTTGCAGCCCTCTGTGAACTCTGGAACTATTCAGCTCACAGCTCTCTAGTTATTCTTGTCTGACCTGGTGGAGTTTCATACTATGCAAGTGCATGTTAGTAATAACAAAGCCTCAAGGGGACTCCTAATGCAAATTTCTGGAGCTCTGTTTCAGCATAGAAGCCCCCTCCCCTGCCCCTCCCTCCCCTCCCTCCCCATCCTCCCCCCCCCTCATATTTTCCCCATTCTCTTTGAAATTTTGTTCCAGAACTCCCATCCATCTCAGCATCCTTGATTTTCAATTTGCCTCTTCTACTTTTTAACTGAGCTACACTGCTTCTTGGAATTCTGCTCTTTGCTATTTGGTTTGTATTGTGTTTCCAGGAAAGCTGGGGCAGTCCTAGGGTTCACCTTGTAATTTTGCTTTCTCACTGGGACCATATACCTGTGCTGCCTGTTCAGTGTTTGAAAATGTTCATATATTTCTAGTTTCTAGTTATTTAAGGTGGGGTAAATTTAGACTTTATCATGGCCAGAAGTGTGTAAAATTTTAAATGTTTTTTTATGACCTATTGCTTGTGCATGTTTTATTGTCCTTTTGTCATCAATACTTTTCTTTTAGAATATATTCTCAAATGATTTCACAATTCAACAGCAATATTTAATGAACTAAACTTTTATAAAATAAGAATTTATTATTTAGTATAGCATTAGTTATTTTCAAGTTTTATGTGGTTGTTTTTAGTGTGAAGGACGATTCAGAGCCTTTACACCACTGTGTTTTAAAGGGTCCAAGTTATATAGTTGAGCAACATTCATATCAGTGTCAAGTGTGAATATGTCTTTTTCTTCCTGGTCTGTAACAGTTGAAGTTGAAGGGAACAGTTTGGTTCCTAGACGTAAATTTGCATGCAAGTTATACTGGGTTCTCAGAAGACCAAATCAACATGTGGCTTTGTTCTCCATAGGATTGTTTCGCTCATCTCATCGTATGGGTATATTAAGCTTTCCAGACTGATGAATGAATGTTAAGTGCTTAAACTAGTAAAAACAAATGATCTAAGCTCCTGTATCCCCCTGTGTTTCTAGGTAACTATAATTACCCAATATTGCAGCCATGGAGTCCATGCTTAATAAGTTGAAGAGTACTGTTACAAAAGTAACAGCTGACGTCACTAGTGCAGTAATGGGAAATCCTGTCACTAGAGAATTTGATGTTGGTCGACACATTGCCAGTGGTGGCAATGGGCTAGCTTGGAAGATTTTTAATGGCACAAAAAAATCAACAAAACAGGTAAGTTCTAATTGAGTCCAATTGGAAAAAATCACACATGCTAATAAGTAACATAATGTGGATGTCTGTATTTTTATATCAAGAAGTGCCAGATTGATAGGTTTTTTAGTTCTCATTTCATCTAATGAACTTGTACAAAAACAAATGCTTTTAAACATGCCTTGAGTCTCCTGGTTATAAATGTATTGTTTGATATATGATCTCATCTTATAATTTAATTTTGCTCACTTAATAAATATATGAGCTAAGCAAATGAGTACATAGTATTATATTTTAATATTTAGCAAGGTGTATGTTTTATAATTAAAATTGTCATGTTCCCCTTTATATTTGTCAATAAGTTACTGGTTGGTAAAATACCCAGTTAAATATTTTCAACTTTAAATGCACTCTTACTTAGGTCATTCTTATTCCCTCTTTTATTCTATAGCCTTCTAGACAGACTTCTTTAATATTCTTTTGTGTTTAACCTGACAGTTTTTACCATCAGAAGAGATATGTTTGTAGGGTATAATCAGTAACATGTCTTGATTTATACCAATTTCTAAGTTATTTTAAAACTAATTGTTCTTTTAGTGAGGAGTAGTTTGAGTGAGTTGTATTATTGTTTTTTAAATTTGACTTAAGAGACCAATAAATTGTTCTTAGAAATATGGAGGCTCATTAGTGTTCAATTTTACTAACAGCGTTCTATTGAAATTGTTAAAGAATTGAAAAATCTCCACATGTATGGCCTCTGAACAAAATATGTTCTTTAAAAATAAAAATCACCATTTCCAAAAGTACTTTTACTTTCCTACGAGTGAAACATTTGGATTGTAAGACTTAAGGACTTGATTACTCATATTTTCCAGTGACTAGCACAGTCGTATAATGTGGATATCCATTATTTGTCACTTTTCCAAAATCAGCTCATTTCCCAAACAAGTCTATTATGAAGACTAAATTGGCTTTGATTATATTATACTTTAATAAAATAGGGATCTTGGTAGTATATTAGACTGCTGGTGTGTGGTTTATTCCTGACCTATAAATCTTGTTTTTAAAGTTTACCTGTATCTTCAATGCTGATTTGATTTGTCATTTTTGAATATTGTTTTCTTTCAATTCACCAAAAGCTCATCCACAAATTAAGTGGTTTCTTGGATATTGACTCCTTAAAAAGCTCATGGAGTTTGTAAATGACAAACCTTCAACACCAGCACAAATTGCTTTTACAATCAGTTATATAAGGGAAAAGTGAAAAAAGTAAAATTTACTAAAATTTACATTATTTATTAAGGATGTGGTAACATAACAGTGTCTTTGTGCCTAACCGAAAGTGTTGCACTCACATTAGTAGTTCTCATACTGACATACTCTCATAACGTTGGAGCTTCTGTTGCTGTTCATAGGACATGAGAATGAGGCACAAATAATAGATAACTAACTAGGTATTGTAAAATAATACAGCAGTACTCAATTGCCGACTGTCAGAACTAGGTTCTTTTAGGAAACTTTACTGCATCCCCCCGTCAGTCCCCAATTCATTGCTTTGAGGAAAAAGATAGTTTTGGAATATTGTAGTGTTCTCTATAGATATGGTTTTGAATTTTTTTCCTCTTTCACACGTTATGAGTCAGAACTGATGATCCTCTCTGGACTCTGGACTAGTTCCTGAAGGAACGGCTAAGTCTTTACCCACCTGGGCACTGAAGTCTCATTTCAATTTCTCCCTTAATTGAACAGTTTTAATTCCTTTTCAGTTGCCTTTTCATTAAGAGGAAATCTTAGAAAATAGATAACTTAGAGTTTTGCTATTCAACATGGTAGCCACAAGCTATATATAGCTATTTCAATTAATTGAAATTAAATAACATTAAATTCAGTTTTTTAGTTACACATTTCAAATGCTCCATAGACACATGTGGCTGATATTACCATATAGGACAATGAGGTGTAGAACTTTCTGTGATCTTAGAGAAGCTGAGAGAAAAAAAAAAAGGAAAACGATACTTTCCTTAGTTCTTCTTTTTCCCTGTAAAGGGGCATTGAATTGAGACTGAGGGTGTCTTTCTTACCCTCTCAGCCTTTCCTGATCTAGCACACAGTGTACTTGATTCCAGTTGTGTTTTATAGCAGAATATATGAACTTAAATTTGACTTTAACTTTGAGGTAAATACCAGGTTAGGGACTTTGGGCTAGGAGATTCTCATACCTAGTTTTAATAGTTAAAAATATGTAAGGGTATATATATATATATATATATATATATATATATATATATCTTGTCTCAGTCTTCTCAAAACCACCTTATTTTAACTCAATCTAAATAAAAATTTAGGTTTTGTTTTATCATTTTGAAAAAGGAATGTTGTCTCAAATATCACATGGAAAAATTAAGAGTATGATGCTGGGTAGTCACCCCTGGCCAGTTGTATAAGGTACATAATGTAGAGATTACAGGGACTGTGTGTGTTTCAAAAACCATCTCTGGTGGCTCTGAGGGATAGGTTAGTGGAGGCCATGATCGCTGTTAGGGATCCCAGACAAATTGGTATACATTAACTTAGATTTTATTCTTTAAACTGGCTTGTTTTTAGCAAGCATTCAACTTTGTCGTAAGCAAAGTAGCTTTTAAAAATTATAAATTAGGCCTATGCCAAAAGATATATACAGCCTTCATTTTGAGAAATATTAGTTTTTTGAATAAACAATTTCATAGCTTTTTTTGTTTAAAGATAGGCTATTGACAAAAAATACTTTTTAGTGGCTAACTTTCTTTCCTAATGTATTTTAAAGAATATAAAGTGAATACATGAACAGTAGAGTGTCAAATATGGCTTACATTTTGTTTTAGTAATTTTTCTATAAAAAAGGACCTCAGTTTTTATTTGGAGTTAATAGTTGTTGAATCCTAAGTGGAAGGTATATATATTGGATGATTGCACTACATTATCTTTTCTGTATGTTTGAAAATTTTTGTAGTGAAAAGTTGAAAAAGATTTTAATTCAAGGTAATGAAAGGCTCTGGTAATCGCTTATCTTTATTGACTACCAGTAGGCATGGTTTCTTTCTTCATATCTGATACATATAAGGTGGCAGGAGTTATACACAAGTGATATGTGTTAGCAGAGTGGTTAATAAAGTGAAGTACTAGAAGGAAAACACAAATTAGAAATTAGATGGTAAGGTTTTTACTTTTATCAATTAGATGATAAAATATTTTATTTATTTTTAGAGAGAGGGTAAGGGAGGGAGAAAGAGAGGGAGAGAAACATCAGTGTGTGGTTGCCTGTCCTGCACTCACTACTGGGAACCTGGCTCACAAACCAGGCAGGTGCCCTGACTGGGAATCAAATCAGTGACCCTTTGGTTCACAGGCCGGTGCCCAGTCCACTGAGCCACACCAGCCAGGGCTGATAATCTGCTCTGATGAAAGGTTTTGAGGTGCAGGCTAAGAGTTTTATCTTAGGATGTGAGTTTGAGTCCTAAGGGGTTACTGTATTTTTCAGACCATAAGAGATACCTAGGTTTTAGAGGAGGAAAATAGGGGAAAATTTTTTGAAGCAAAAAAAGTAAAATATTTTATAACATAAATAACAATATTTCAGCAATGTAAATGTAAACAGAACTCAGCAGCAGCATTAACAACCATTATTCCTCCCAAATTTGGGACCGGGTGGTTGTGGGGGGAGGAAAGTGAGTCTTATAGTCTGAAAAATATGGTAGTTAATTAGTAGCAACTTTGTTGAAATTGGTTTATTTTATTTACTGATTGGAACAAACACAACATTTTTAAGGTAGTTGATAACCTGTTCTGACATATGCAAGCATCTTCCATCTTTGACTTAAGTTGATGTCTGAGAGAGAATACTGTGTTGTTTCTTCTTCATTTTATGAACTGTAGTGTTCCTTCTTGAAAGTGGTGAAACTGCAAGAGCTCAAGAGCCATTTCACATGATCTTTTTTTAAAGACTTAAAACATTGTGAAAAAATAAACATTTAAATTGGATGCCTTTATAAAATGTGTTATAGCAGAACACTCACTAAAATAAGATTGTGCACATAAGTAGTGAAATAGGCACTTGAACTTCATTTGGTTTTAGTTCAAATTAATAGTACATAATACTCTTTGCTCCTGATTGTCCTGTGTCTCAAAATGATCAAGAGGTAAGATAATGTACTTATATATGAGTGCTATTTAAAGCTCTCACTCAAATTACTGTTTTTCAGAAGGCATATATCATGTTTTACTGGAGTGCTTTATATATATTGACCATGTGTTATTTCGGGGGTTGGGGCAGAATGGTATTTTTGCAAAGAATATGGGCCCTAGCGTTAGGCTGATAAGGTTCGAGTCTTGGTTCTTCATCTTACCAGTTGTGAAATCTTAGATAATGCTTTTATCTTCACAGTTCCCTTGTCTTTGAATTGAGGATAATAACTGGTTTCATAGGGTTGCTTTCTGGAATGGAATAATTCCTAGAAAGTATACAGATGCTTGGGGAATGGGACGTTAATATTCAGTCACTAAATAGTCCCTTTATGTTATTACCACTTTTCGGACACTCAGTTCTTTAATATATTTAACTCATCTGTATGTGTGTGTGTACATACACATATATATGGAGCCTCCAACTTAAAACAAGTTGTATTTGAGAAATTTATTGGTTTGGAATTCTGCAGTGGGTATCTGTTATGTGATTAGGTTGCTAGGCTAAGTTGTGAAAACAATAATAATGTAAAAAATAATTAGAAGAGAAAGCAATAAAAATAAAAAGATATACTCTTGGATATTGACAGTTGAGTGGTAGACTTAATTAGACGATTTTGAAAGAGACTTTTACAGAAATTGTGGAAGAGTCATTAAAAACTTTTCATGGGGTGGGGAGGGCAGTGGGGGATGTGGAGGAGGGTAAAGAGAAAATAAATGGTGAGAGATGGAGGCTTGACTTGGGGTGGAAAACACACAGAACAGTGTACAGATAATGTGTTGTAGACTTGTGCACCTGAAACCTGTATAATTTTATTAACCAGTGTCACCCCAATACATTCAATAAAAAATGGGAAAAACATCTTTCAAAGAAATTTGGAAGGCTGGGTTGATTCTTGCTAATTTTGCTTCCAGCTTATCAGATTTCTCTTCATTTATGATGGAGTTCTAGTGTTGGTAGTACATCAGCTATCAGTAAGGCTGTTTTTTGACTGATTTGTTAAGATTGGGTAACTGGATGGGAATTGTTTTTCCTTGGGTAATTGAGAGAGAATAAAAGCAGATGACAGCCAAAGAAAATGTTTGATTTTAGTAGTATAAAATAAGCTGTGAGTGATCGCAAAGAGATGTGATAGAGGAAGCATTTTCCTGTGCTGGAAACTATTCCCATAACTGCCCATGGCAAGATGGGGATAGGGAGGAAGGAGAGAGAGAAATTACATGTTATTCATATGCAAAATACTTATAAATTTGTTTTTGTATAAACAATAACTCCCTGACACGTACAAACTCTTTTTTTTTTCAAGAAGCATTTAAAAATTTTGTAGTGTACTCCAGGGTTATCATTATGAATGGTATTTTTTAATTTTTAAGCACTTTTAACTTTTATTTCAATTCTGGTTATATAAGAGATTACTAATACGGGACAACACATTACACACAGTTTATGTGTACCTCTGATACCAGAGTTCAGGTATGGAGATTTTCCTATATTCTCCCTAGATGAGGGCTCTGGGTCTCATACCTTTAAGAATATATTTTTTTAAGATTTTATTTATTTATCTTTAGAGGGGAAGGGAAGGAGAGAGAGAGAAATGTCAGTGTACGGTTGCCTCTCGTGCGTCCCCTGTTGGGAACTGGCCTGCAACCCAGACATGTGCCCTGACTGGGAATTGAACTGTGATCTTTTGGTTCACAGGCCCACGCTCAATCCACTGAGCTACAGCAGCCAGGGCTAAGAATATTTAGATATACTAGTCATGGAGAAACCAGCTTTTAGATATCAGAAAGGTATCACAATGGTGCTAAAATTTTTCTGGTATTTTTAGTTTTTGTAGACTGTTGTGACACAAATAAAATTGTTACTTTTATATATTCTTGATTAAAATTATTTACATAATTTTTTTATTAGGAAGTGGCTGTTTTTGTCTTTGATAAAAAGCTGATTGACAAATATCAGAAATTTGAAAAGGATCAAATCATTGATTCTCTAAAACGAGGAGTCCAACAGTTAACTCGACTGCGACACCCTCGACTTCTTACTGTCCAGCATCCTTTAGAAGAATCCAGGTAAATCTTTATAAAAACTTATATGAGGGACTTCTGAACAAATAGTTGAAAATAATTTTATATATGAAATCTGTCTATATAGTATACTGTCAGTGAAACATTTTTATGACTGAGTGTTGAGTTCTTAAGGATTAGTTATTTCCCTAAAATGTATTTGCATATTCTATGTACATGTCTGTTTTTGAAATATTAACTGAAGCTCTCTTTACATTTGCAATGAGTCTTTTTGCTTATTCTACGCTCAGCACTACAATAGTCAAAGTGGAAGATGCAAGAGAAGTGTAGAATATAGCCTGTCTGAAAGTGGCTGTCCTTGTTAAATTTGCTAGAACTTCTGGTCCTCTTTCCATTGATTCATTCTTTGGGGGCTATTTTAGTGTGTGTTCCAGGTACTGTTCTAGACATTTAACCTTGAACTATGCCCAGCATGTTAGTCCATAGCCCTCAGTTACTCTACCATCTGTTTTTCTCAAGAATGAGCTTGGGAACTGTTGCTGAGAATGACAGGAGAATGAAATTTCTGTTGTGTCATCTTAACTGGATTCTCAAGCCTGTCTGTGGTGCTTTTAATATTCTATAGACACCCTACCTATAAAAACTCATAACCCCTAATTCTTTCTTCCTACTTAGCAGACTGTATTCCCTCTCCTAATTCAGGTTTTTTTTTTTAATTAATTAATTTATTTTTAGAGACAGAGGAAGAGAGGGAGAGAAACATCGGTGCAAGAGATGTTGATTGGTTGCCTCTCATGTGCCCCCAATTGGGGGCCCTGGCCCATAACCCGGGCATGTGCCCTGACTGGAAATGGAACTGGTGACCTTTTGGTTTGCAGGCCAGCACTCAATCCACTGAGCAACACGAGCCAGGGCTAATTCAGAAACTCTTAATTAAATGGTTTGGCAAATGTGTTTGTAGACCCTTGGATTTTAAGGATAGGAGTGGAACAGGCAGGTGGAGAAACAGCTGGCAGGTTCCAGACTTCCCATCTCTTGAAGGAATAGGGATGCTGAGACTCAAAGTTGAGTATTTGTCTTCCAAGTCCGAGCTCCTGATCATTACTCTATGAAGTTATTGAATCTTAATATCTAACATTTGAATTACTAAATATTCTTACACATCAAGAGCAGTAATTTTTTAAATTAAAAAATTCCAACACCTTTCAAAGTGATATATAAAATAGATAAAAGCAAAGCTGCTCCGATTGAACTGGTTGTAGGGGACCTGGACCTGTTTCCTGTGTCTGTTTCCCACTCTTCTTACCCAGAGGCATTTGTGGGAAATCTGTAGGTTCCTTTGAGTATATTCTGAAAATGATAGCCTTAGAAATAAGGATAATATTATAGGTATAATATAACAGTATTTTAAATCAGTTTATTCATTGTCCATAAAGAATATCAGTCATTCAAAAAGCACACTTGAAATGTTTTATTTCCTGACTTTTTCAGTTAAAAAAAAATGTATGACAACTGTTATACCACTTAGTTTAAAAGACTGTTGAATGATTTATCCAGTATAGTTCATATACAAAGCTTCCTGACTTTGGTCTATTGGTTTAAGTTGTTGTGTCAATGATGAAAATGAATGTAAAATAGTTTTTGTTCTTCTTGATAGTTTAATAGGACCACTAATGTTTTATGTGTATTTCATTTTGATAATGTGGAAAAAATGATAATGAATAACCTTTTTCTTTTTTAAAACAGGGATTGCTTGGCATTTTGTGCAGAACCAGTTTTTGCCAGTTTAGCCAATGTCCTAGGTAACTGGGAAAATCTGCCTTCTCCTGTGCCTCCAGACATTAAGGACTATAAACTTTATGATGTAGAAACCAAATATGGTTTGCTTCAGGTATGTATTTTTATTCATCATGTGGAATTTTTTTCTTCAAAATTATTTTTGGCTATTTCAGACCTATTAGCCATATAAACTATTTTATGTAAACATTTGTATCTTTTCAGTAATTTTAAAATTATTTCTTTGTTCTAGAATATTCTAGAGTTTATTTCTATGCTTACATTATATTTTAATTGTTTGAAAGATAACATTGGTAACCTTTGGAGACAGGCACGTATTAACTGGTAGATGCGGTGGTTCCTTTTGATTTTTTTTTTTTGAGTTTTAAACTTTGTGAATAGATTTCATAAATATTAAGTTGAAATAATAAAGTAGTTAATAAAAATAAATTATATCTTTAAAGAAATTATTTAATAACTGTTAAGAGATATAGTTAGTCATTTTATATATGTCCACATTTTTTAAATTTTCCTTTCCCCGCTTAGCTAAATATCTTCAGCTCTACAGAGTAAATTTATGCAGCAGATTCTTAGTTCCTTGGGGACAGAGATCATTCTATTTATCATTTTTAATAACTTTATTAAGGTATAATTAATCAGCATATGAGAAACTTCACATATTTAACTATATAGTTTTGTAAGTTTATACACCATCCCAACAATCAAACTAATAATGCATACATCCATGACCCCTCTGAGTTCCCTCATGCCCCTTACAGTCTCTTGCGGCTCGCTGCTTTTGTCTTTTATCTCTTACACTGAAATGCTTTCTGTCACTACGTATTGGTTTGTATTTTCTAGCATTTTATAAATGGTATTATAAAATATGTACTCTCTTTTTTGGTTTGGCTAATTGTTTTGAGATTCATCTATATTGTTGTATGTATCAATACTTTTTTATTGCTGAGTAGTCCATTGTAAGGATATACCATGGTTTGTTTATGCATTCACCTGTTGGCGGTCATTTGGGTTGTTTACAGTTTTTGACTGGTGCAAATAAAACTGCTGTGAACATTCATGTACAAGTTTTTATATGGACATGTGCTCATTTCTTTCGGTTAAATACCTAGGATTGGGAATGGCTAGATCCAAATATATATATATATATATATATGTATATACACTTAATTTTTTAAGAAACTGACAAACTTTTCCAAAGTGGTAGTACCATTTTATATGCCCTCTGCAGTGTATGAGAATTCATTTTTTCCACATCTTTGCCAACATGTGGTATGGTTGGTTCTTTTAATTTTAGCCATTCTCATATGTGAATGGTTGTATCTTGTAGTTTTAATTTGCATTTCTCTGATGAATAATGATGTTGAACACCTTTTCATATGCTTTTTTGGCATCTGAGTATCTATTTTGGTGAAAATCTGTTAAGATATTTTGCCCATTTTTTTGAATGAGTCGTTTTCTATTATTGATTTCTGAGAGTTTTTTATATATTGTGGTCACACAAGTCCTTTGTTTTATACATGATTTACAAATATTTTCTCAGTCTGTGGCTTATCTCATTCTCTTAACGGTATATACTTCTTAATTGTGGTAAAATTTTTAAGTGTGTAGTTCATTGGCGTAAAGTACATTCATATTGTTGGCAGCCATCACCGCCATCCATCTCCAGACCTCTTTTATTTGCAGAACTGAAGCTGGACCCACTGAACAGTAACTCCCACACTTCCCTCTCCACCTCCCAGTCCCTGGCCACCATGATTCTAGTTTGTGTCTTGATGAATCTGACTACTTTAGGTACCTTATCTAGGTGGACTCATATACTTTTTTCCTTTTGTGACTGGTTTATTTCACTTAGCATAATGTCCTCAAGGTTCATCATGTCGTAGTATTCATCCATTTTTTTTTGAGAAGCCAGCATACTGTTTTCCATAGCAGTTGCACCATTTTACACGCCTATCAATATGCACACAGGTTCTAATTTATCCATTTGTTATTTTCTAGTTTTTGATAGTAGTCATCCTAATGGGAGTGAGATGGTATCTCATTCCCATTTGATTAGCATTTCCTTAATGGTTAGTGAATTTGAGCATCTTTTCTTGTGCTTATTGGCTATTTGTATTAGCTCTTTGGTGAAAGGTCTATTCAAGTTTTCTGCCTGTTTTTAATAAGGTGGTTTGTCTTTTTGTTGAGTTGCAGGAGTCCTTTATGTTATAGATATTAACCTATTTTCAGATACATGATTTGCAAATATTTTCTTCCATTTTGTTGATTTTGTCCCTTTGATGCACAGTGTTTTATTTCAATTTATTTAATTTGTTATTTCTTGTTGTTGTTGCCTCTGTCATATCTAAGAAATCATTGCCAAATACAGTGTCATGAAGTTTTCTCCTATGTTTTCTTCTAAGAGTTTCATAGTGATTGGGCTTATGTTTAGGTATTTGATCTGTTTTGAATTAATTTTTGTATACAGGACGGGGGAAAAAGTAGATTTATAGTGTTCATATGGAAAATGATACAATAATAAATAATAATACAAGACCTCTGTGTTTCACATACTCACAACGTAAACCTACCTTTGTCCCACTCTGTATGTTTTAGCATATGTAACTTCATTCTTTTACACATGGGAATTTAGTTTTCCCAGAACTTTTTGTTGAAATTCCTGTTCTTATTGAATGATCTTGGTACCTTTGTTAAAAATCATTGACCATATGTACTAGAGTTTATTTATGGATTTCCTATTCTGTCCCACTGGTCTAAATATGTGTCATTATGCCAGTACCACACTGTAGCTTTGTAGTGAACATCTGAACTTTTGCCCCCAACCACAAAGTGGTTATGAAGATTAAGTGAGATACTTATGTAAAAGTACCTACCAAATTAGTGCCTGAAATATATAAGCATATAATAAGGGTTTTTTTCCCTTAAAAATGTAGGAAAACTTTTCTAGGCTTGAAAAACTTTCCATGTTTTATAAATTGTATTTGAGGGATATGTATTTTTAAAAATTAAATTTTATATGGAATTCATGGATTCAGATATTTTAGAACTGGAAAATATTCATTTGAAAAATATTAAGCTCCTAATTGCACTAGTCACTGAGGGTACATATTCAGGCAGTTAGAAGTAGCAGGTTGTATTTCAGGGAGTGGTGAAAAATGAAACAGAAAACATAGAAAAAGGTCTTACTAGTGATGGGGAACACTAAAGGATTTTAAGCAGGTAAACGACTTGGTCTAATGTACATTTTAGAGGTAACCATTCTAGAAAGTGGAATTTTGGAGTGGGGAAAACATAAGGAGAATCATCTCTATTATCCAGGGTTATTTTTCAGAATCAGATATATCAATTTATAAGCGCTTAGCATAGTGCTTGCATGCAAAAATAATTAATGATACTTAAGAAAAAGAAAGTGTTGGTCATGCATCACAGGAAGGACTAGAGGTACAGAGTGAAGTTACATAGAGGAAGAACAGGCCCTGATGACTTATAGTGGGAATGGGAGTTGGGAGTGGTGTGAAGTCTAATGTGATTTCCTGCATTTATTAAGAAGCTGATATGCCATCATTTGAAATAATTCACTAGCTGGGACCTATACAGGTTCAGTGACTTAACTTGCTCAAAGTTGCAAGTGATAAGTGAGGACAGGAATCCAGATACCTTTTAAAATAGTACTCTTTACACTCCTAACTGTTGACTTACCTTCATGTTGAAAGCTATAAGAGAGTTTTTAGAGAATTCATTTTCATATTTATTAAGCAAATATTTACTGGTCACCTATATGTTTGACATAGTTTTGGGTGCTGAAAGTGTGGCAGTAAGCAAAATAGACACAAATTCCTGCCTTTTGGAATTTACAGTCTCATGATGGAAGAAAGACAATAATATATAGTACACCAGATTATAATAGTAAATACTTGTGGAGAAAAACAGAATGAAGGGGGAAGGAGGGATAGCTTGCATGGGGAGGGAAGGGGAGTTGCACTTTTGAATGGAGTAGTCAGGCATCTATCACTGAAAGGGGATATTTGAGTAAACACCTGGAAAAAAGCAAACCATATAGATTCCAGGGGAAAGAATGATCTAGGCAGAGAGAACAGCCAAGGGTTCAAAGTCCCTGAGACATAGAATCTGCATGACATGTTCAAGGCACAGTGGAATACCTGGAATGGTGCAGAGCAAATAAGATCAGGAGCAGGAGATGAGGCAGAGAGTTAATGAATGAGTGGTTAGGTCTTTTTAGGTCTGGAAAGCCAGAGAAATACTTTGGGTTTTACTGAGAGAGAGGAAAAGTCTTTGGGAAGTTTGAGCAGAAAAGTGAGGAATTACTCTAGCTGCTGTATTGAGAATTAAACTATGTAACAGAGCAGTGATTTTCAACCCTTTTCATCTCATGGCACATGTAAACTAATTACTAAAATTCTGTGGCACACCAAAAAATATAAATTTTGCTGGTTCGTTCATACTGGATGGCTACTGTTGTGTTGGCTGTTGTTATTTTTTTATTTGACAGTCTAAGGGAAAAGAGGTCAGTGCCCTTGACTAAAAAGTCAGGTATTGCATATTTTAAAAATTCTTGCAGCACACCAGTTGAAAATTGCTGTAGTAAAGTGACAGCAGAAACAAAGAGATGAGATAGGTTGGCTGCTAGAGTCATACAGGCCAGAGGTGATGATGTTTCAGGGTAGGGAAGGTGGTAACAAACAGTCAGATTCTCAGTATTTATATTTTGATGATAAAGTTACTGAGATTTGCTATATAAGAAAAAGTGTAGTGTAAGATAACTCAAAGGTTTTTGTCCCAAACAACTGGATAAATGAGGTGGTCATTAACTGATATGGGACAGGCTGTAAGAGGAGAGATTTGGATTGTAGGGAAGCTCAGTTTTGGATTGTTCTAAGATTGAGATGCTTCAACATTCGTTTGGGAGGGAAGTCAAGAAGGCAGTCAGATAATCAAGTCTGGACTTTAGAGCAGTTTGAGAGTATTTGAGAGGAATCATCTTATAGATGGTTTTTAAAGCTGTGAGAACACTGAGAAGGAGTAGATGGGAATGGAGAGGCTGACACATTGAGTCCAGGAGGCTGGGGTAATGAGGAGGGGCCAGTGAAATAAGCTGAAAAGCAGCCTCCAAGGGAGTGGGAAGTAAGAGAGCACTAATGGGCCAAAATTCTGTTTTTGAAAACAAAATTCAGTTAGACTTTGATTTTTGGTTAACAAATTCCATGGTAATTATAGACACAAATACGAATCCAATGTGAGAATGAGGGACCATTAGTTACTATTTGAAAACTGAGCTCAATGCTATTCAGAAAAACTGAATTTCAGTATGAAGTGTAAGTACATACACATATTAAGAATTAGAATCAAATTGACAAAGGTATCTTTTCATATTTGCCACCTGTAAATCAGGATCAAGGATTTCCTCACTTTTAAAATCAGGAACTGAGTAAATTTGGATAGCAGAGTGCTTTTGTATTATTACCTTTCTTTTGCTTATGTGCGTATAGAAAAGAACTTGATAAATAGTTGTGCTCTGGTTTTATAACTTTGTCTTCCCTGCTTCATTTATCCTGGCAACTGAGAATATCTGCACTTTTGCATTTATGATGAAATTTGTTACCTGACGTGTAAACAGTTTTACTGGGAGCAGCAGCAGTTATGAGACATTTCATTATTGTAATTGAAAGGAGTTTTGTGTAATGTAAAAATGTCTGGTTATTTTCCATTTACAGGTTTCTGAAGGACTGTCATTTTTGCATAGCAGTGTGAAAATGGTTCATGGAAATATTACACCTGAAAATGTAATTTTGAATAAAAGTGGAGCCTGGAAAATAATGGGCTTTGATTTTTGTGTATCATCAACCAATCCTTCTGAACAAGAGGTAATGAAGGTTTTTTAATCTTCTAATTTTTAAAGCTGTGGAAATTTGTGACTGCATCCAGAATGGACTCGAGAATTTATAAGCCTGATAATTGTATAGAAATAGGCTGCATGGTACAGTGGTATGTTTAAATATACAGAAAATTTTTAGAGTTCATTGTATCTAAGAGTTTTCTTCAGCTCATTAATTCCACACTACTTAATGTTACTTGAGAAGAAGATGTTAAGAGTCAAATAAATTTGAGAACTATTGGGTTAAGATGTTTTTCCCCCTCAGAATGTCAAACACAGTAACAAACACTGCAAACCTCTACCACTATTTCCCCAACTTGGTGACCACAGAATCTTCTTTAGGAAGCATGGTAACAGCAATAGCAACAATAGCCTTTACTGAAGCACTTTTTATATATTTACTTATTTAATTCTTAAAAAGAAGTCACTGAGGTATAGGAAAAATGCAGGCAAGGACGTTAGGTTCGTAGAATAAAATAACCTGCCCAAGGTTTGACAGGCGGTATATGGTAGAGCTAGGAATTGAGTCCAGTCTTTCTGGTTCCAAAACTACTGTTCCTTAGTGATTGTAATACCTGCCTATTTATACTTGGAAGACACTGCAGTATTTTAAGTCTTTACTATATGTAGTTGTTAAAGGAACCTTGATATATCCTGCAATAGATTTATAATTTAAGTAAACATTTTTAAGGGAAACTAAAAGAATTTGTGTTATATACTGTGGGTAGAGTACTGTCCTACTAGGCCTGTTTTTCCATTTGGTTAATCTTACAACCACCATTTGAACCTGTTAACTAAGTGATACAGCTAGTTAGTGAAGGAGCAAGATTTCGAACAATAGTCTGTTTCAGCCCATACAACTTGAAGCCTGTGTATCATAAAACATAGGCCAGACCTTTCCATATTCATGCTGTATGATAAACTGATTATTGTCTTCTGGAAGAGAGCTCCACTAATCTCAAAAGTTAAATAGTTCTTTCTGTTATCTCTTAATTTGTTCCATGCACCTTGCAGATTTGGGAATTTGGGAATTTTAAGATTTAAGGTGGGGATGACAGTTTTTACTTGTATGACTGAATATGAATTTAAAACTAGATTGCTGCTGCTTGATAAAGGCTTGTTTTACTTGAAATATTTAAGCTATGAAATCTCTTTTTTGTCTTATAGCCCAAGTTTCCTTGTAAAGAATGGGACCCAAATTTACCATCATTGTGTCTTCCAAATCCTGAATATTTGGCTCCTGAATACATACTTTCTGTGAGCTGTGAAACAGCCAGTGACATGTACTCTTTAGGAACTGTCATTTATGCTGTATTTAACAAAGGGAAACCTATATTTGAAGTTAACAAGCAAGATATTTACAAGAGTTTCAGTAGGCAGTTGGATCAGGTATTTGCCTTTAAATACTTGCTTGCATTAAAAATGTATTAACTGCTGTTTTGACTTTTTTTTTCTAAAATGTATTCAGAAAATTCTGAGTGTCTTGTATTTTAAGTTTGCATGAAATCAACTTTAAAAAAGTAATTCTGTAACTAATGAGGATTAAAGTTTGTTACTTCAACTATAATCATGATGTACTTACTAGCTGAATATTGAAATATGTTAAAAAATATTGGACATTGTTTTACGAATAAAAAGAGTTTCAGGTAATAAAGATAAGTGTTTTAATTGTCATGTAGTAGTAGAATTAGCAATTTGTTTTAATTTAAACATATGTTTCTGAGTACATTTTAAGTTTCTTAAGTGGACTTGACAATATAAATGCATATCTGAATATTTTATATTCATATTTAATATTGTCACTTTTTTGAATAGTTGAGTCGTTTAGGATCTAGTTCACTTACAAATATACCTGAGGAAGTCCGTGAACATGTAAAACTACTGTTAAATGTAACTCCAACTGTAAGACCAGATGCAGATCAAATGACAAAGGTAAGTGAATACGCATGAATTCCTGCCTTCGATGGAGGGACAAAAAAATCATTAACTGCTTCTAAAACAAGATTTGGTTAAATTAGTTCCCAGATAATACCTATATTCTTGAATGTATTAAACATTTAGCTTCTTTTATTCTTAAACATTTAAGAAATTTATGTGTATAATTGCTCTAATATAAAATTAAGATTTCAAATAAGCAAGAGTCCTAATAGTCACCATTAAATATGCAGAAATTTTAGACACCCCAAGAATTTATAGCCTTCTAATTCACTCATACAAGCATGGACTTTAATAGATAAATTATATTCTTTATACCTTCAAGATTTTTACTTAATCTTTCAATATTTTAATAGTTATGGAAAGAAAATATTACTCCAGCCACCTCAAGAAAAATAATTTATTACTTTCTTATTCTGATTTTTATAATTAGAATTTTTGTGAAGTGATCTTTAGTATTTTGCTAAGTGTTCTGAATACTTTTTTCACTAAACTGTGGCAATTTCAATATGAGAAGTGCTTTAATATTTATTAAAATAATGTTATTTTCCTGTTTTTAGGTTCCCTTCTTTGATGATGTTGGTGCAGTAACACTGCAGTATTTTGATACCTTATTCCAAAGAGATAATCTTCAGAAATCCCAGTTTTTCAAAGGATTGCCAAAGGTTTTACCAAAACTGCCCAAGGTTTGTTGTTGATCAGTTTCTTACTATAGTCAGGACTGTAGAATTTAAAGTTTACTTTGACTTGCTATAATAACTCTTCCGAAGAAATAAATGTAACATGTGACTATAAAAGACTGCAGACTGAAGCCAAAAGTTTAGGGGACCTTTTTTTTTTCCTTTTTAGTCCTCGCCCAAGGATATGTTTTTATTGATTTTAGAGAGAGAGGAAGGGAGGGAAGGGGAGAGGGGAGAGAGACAGACAGACAGAGACATTGGTGTGGGAGACAAACATGGATCGGTTACCTCCTGTATCTACCCTGAGTGGGGATTGAACCCACAACTCAGGTATGTGCCCTGACCGGGAATCAAACCCACCGCTTTTTGGTGTACAGGATAATGCTTCAACCAACTGAGCCACCCCGCCAGGGCAGTGAACCTTTTTACTGTATTGTTCAAAAGTAATTAAATAGCATAAGAAAATTGGAAGGATAGATGTCAGGAGAAAAGCCCATACTCTGTCATTGTGGAGGTCATTGTCTCACCAGCAAGTGTAATTTCAATGTTAATACTAAACACCTGAAATAAATTATGGAAACATTTTTTTGCCTTTCAGCGTGTCATTGTGCAGAGAATTTTGCCCTGTTTGACTTCAGAATTTGTAAACCCTGACATGGTACCTTTTGTTTTGCCCAATGTTCTTCTGATTGCTGAAGAATGCACCAAAGAAGAATATGTCAAATTAATTCTACCTGAACTTGGCCCTGTCTTTAAACAGCAAGAGCCAATACAGGTATGTATATAGGTATTTTTCCTGTTTATCTACTGTTCTTCGGTGATGTTAATCAGTGATGACTATCATTGAAAACAAAAGGAATGGATATCTGACATTTTAAAAAATGAGGTAAGTGTAGAGACTTTTCCATTATTCTGCTGTTTTGCGAGTTTGAAGTAAACTATTCCTAAAATTATAATTGAACCCTCCAAGTAAATGTCTGCAGCTCTTCATAAGGTACCATCTCAGAAAATTGTAATGAGATTTTGTATGTGTTCCACTGTTCCCATTGGCCTTATTGAAAGTTATAGATTTGGATAAAGAAAGATTTATATTTCTCCTATACTTCTGAGATTTTTTGTTCTTTTGTTATTCAGGATGTTTGATTTAAAGATGGTTTATGCCAGTATTTTTTCTTTATTTTATTGTTAATGAATAGTTTCATCAGAAAAGGGAAAATGCTGACAGTACCCAAAATTAACATGTGTGTATCGTAAGTGCTGGCGTAGACTCTATTACAGTATTTACTTGCCAGATTCACAGTAGTCTTGGGTTTAGGAGCACTAGGACCATACACCTGGGTTGGAATTGTCCTTTAAGAGTGAGCAAGTCATTCTTCTCATAAAGCTTCTATTTTGCTCATTTCCAAAATGAAGGAGGTTGTTGAGAGTGAATGAAATTTCCTGACACGTAGTAAGTATTATTACATGCTTCCGCCACTACATGGCAATAGCTTATTAGTGAATTCTCAACCACCTGATTTAATGGTTTTGTGGCTGGCTGTTTACAGTCCTTCCTTTGAAAGGAGGGGAACAGAGGGACGTCTGCGGTAGGAGGACAAGAGTTCCTGCGGCTAAGGGAAGGGCAGGTGAGGGGACTGTGGGCTTTGCAGCAGAATCCCGCAAACATTGTTAAGCTGTCAGGAGAGAAAGCCGTGGAGCCACATGTTCACTAAGCTCTGCGTCAGTCCAGATAGGACCCTGAGGAATCTATCATTTGAATTCGTATTTGTTTCCATTCTCTGGTACTCCTTTTTTCCCTTAGTAGCCCAGCCAAAAATTCCTTCGGAAACATTTTAACCGAGCCTTGGCAAGACTAAGTGTTCTTCAAGGACAGAAGGGGCAGTTTGTTCCTTTTAATTTAGGTGTGTGGTGGCAGCTAGGTGGAAAAATGAATTGAAATGTTTATTTCTAGAATTTTTCCTGACATTCATGTTTACTCTTCTTTTGAGCTGTACCCTTTCTTCTTCTCTTGAGCCCTTAGAAGCTGAGTGATAGAATTTACTCTTATGGGCCTTGTGATTTTGCTGCCCTCAGGCTTTTATTTTCTTACCCAGTTGCTTTCCAGACAGCTAGTACTTGTGGGTGAGTGACAGATTACTAAAGATATGTGAGAGTTAGGAAATTGCCCTCTATTAAAATGTCTAAACTAAGGGCAGATGTTAAATATTTTGCTTCCGGAAATGTAAGAGACTTGATTTGTATGTTTTTGTCTTCCATGCTCTCAGGCTAGCAACATGGTGAGTGTCAAAATATATAACTTATTCTTTACAAGATACTTTAAATTTTGGCATACATAAAGATTGTGAACTTTAATACATTGTTCCCTTTTTCTACACAGATTTTGTTAATTTTCTTACAAAAAATGGATTTGCTACTAACCAAAACTCCTCCCGATGAGATAAAGAACAGTGTCCTACCAATGGTTTACAGAGCACTAGAGGCTCCTTCCATTCAGATCCAGGTAAAATATTTGATTTTTTTCTTCCTTAATGATGATTTTGATTCTTCAAGCAGGAGAATGAAGTAAAATACATTTTGGGTTAGAGTCATAAAATCTTTTATGTAAAACTCAGTAGTATATATTAATCCCTTCAATTGCATTATACACTGTTTCTAAAATGTACCTACTCTTAACTAAATTATTTTATTTATTTATGTATTAATTTATTTTTCCATAAGTATTGCCTTAAAATAGCATAAGGTTGTCACATGGAAGAATTGCCTTGCCCTGTACAACCTCAAAAGTAGACCCAAGACCAGTTAATGGTTTCTTCACAGAGGACACATATGTAAATCCAATGTGAGGAAGAGTTTATGACCCACAGCTGTTTATGCCAGATCAAGTGTCCAGTCCTTAGGTTCTATGATTTGTGATACTACCAATGGAGCTTGGTGATGCTCGTCACTTTAATCCTTATGAAGTTGTTCCCCACATAATCCAGTTTCAAAGTGCCATGTTCCAAGAAACAGTTAGCAATAAAAAATGCCCCTGAGTTCTTCATTAACATTCTTACATGCCTGATAGCAGTATTGATTATGTCTTAAAATCCCCTTTTTATTTCCTTATCCACATTACCTAATCCCTCAGCTACTTCTGCTTTTCTTAATTCTCTCTGAAAACTTCTTCAACCCCAGTTGTTTCTCTTCCCTTTTTTCTCTTATGTCTTTATTACCAAAACCCTGATATGTTTGTTTTCCGGTGTTGTCGGGGACAGTGTTGGATGGAGGGCCCCCATCTGGGAATGTAATAATTTGTCCATTCTGATGACCAACCATCTTTCTTTCTTTGGACAGAGGTAAGAGGTTCATGTTTCTCCCTCACTTTCCACGTGTAATCCAGTCATCTACTGTAAATACAGTGCTTGAGGCTAGAGATGGCATGGTAGCCAATCAGAGAAGGCTTCAAATGCCAGAGCAAGAGCCTGGATTGAACTGAAGGCAGTCAGGGAACGAACCTTCAACACTTTCTAGATCCTGTCCCTTGTGCTCTTCTATACTATCAGCCCTAGTTTAGTCCACCTTCGACTCTTACAAGAATTTCTTCATTTCTCCTTTTGGGTCTCAGAGTTTTGCCCCTTTATATTACAGCTGAACACAGATCTTTCTAAAATGTTTAGCTGTCAGATCTGACCACTAGTCCAGTTAGAGTCTTTATTGTTTTCCACCTGTCCTCAATTCAATCCAAGCTCCTACTCCTGGTGTTCGAGGCCCTCCCTGGTTGCCTGTATGACCCCTCTAGTTTCATCCATCTTTCCAAACACCTTAAGTACAGGCAGGTCCCCACTCTGTCCCTCTCTGAGCCTTTGCTCAGGCTGTGCTCTCTGCTGGGGATGCTCTTCTCTCAACTACCTGACAAATGCCCGCATATCAGAACTCAACTTAGACATCACCTCTCTCGGGAACCTTTTGACTCCCTCTCTCCAGTGACTGCTCCCTTTTTTGTGCACCTCTGTTCTCCCAGTGGTCTTTCACTGGCAAACTCCTCCGCATCCATTCCATCTTCTTCCCACCAAGACTGGGCACTGGTTGTGGCTGAGTTTCTGTCACTGGTAGGCTGTACTGGGCTGGACCCACCATAAACCCCAGTAAATGTTAAAGGAATGAAAGTACCGTTGGGGCCCTCACACTCTATAGGCAAACCTGGTGCATTGGAGTTGGATGAACTTGCGTTAAACTACAAACACTCCAAGAGCTGTCTGCTTGTGGGCAAGGCATTGGAATTTGAGCCTCCATTTCCTCAGCTCTACCTACCCATGGGATTCTCTGTTAAGTAACATAGGAGGTTTCTGGTACATTGCCTGGCTTACTGTAGGGGTTCAAATATGCATCACTCTTACAGCCAAGAAATGTAGGAAGAAAAGGTATTTGTCAATTTAGTGAACAGAGGATTAGAAGCATGAATTTAAAGGGTCAGGAGCAGAAAACTCTTAAGACGCCAGCGTGCTTGGGCTTTTGTGCTGCCCACCTACTCTGTCCTGAGCAAAGTCAAGTTAAGTGGATAGGATTAGGGGTGACAGATCATGAGCCTGCTAAAGTCAAGCCCTCCCCTGGATGCTGGAATGGACCTGTCCACAGTGACATCACAATGCCGAGTGGTTCCCAAGGCGCTGTTGGAGGTGGTCCCTCATTTCTCCCCACAGAGCTCTAGGATGTGGATGTGAGAAAGGTGAGCAAGGAAGGCAGATGACAATGAGAAACAGCTCGAGCCCCACGCCCGTGGGCACAACTCAAGGTGACCCTGAAGAGGCAGGAACACTGTCAGCTCTTGATGCTGGCACTTGGGACATAGGTGCAGCCACTCAGCTGAAGATGAAGCCCAAGAATGTACGCAAGATCAAGGCGCTCATCATCGACCTGGGCTCGCAGTACTGCAAGTGTGGCTACGCAGGAGAGCCGAGGCCCACCTACTTCATCTCCTCCACGGTGGGCAAGCGCCACTCTGAGGCAGCTGATGTGGGTGACACCCACAAGGAGATCTGTGTGGGCCACGAGCTGCTCAACATGGAGGAACCTCTGAAGCTGGTTAACCCTCTAAAATACGGTGTTGTGGTGGACTGGGACTGTGTCCAGAACATCTGGGAGTACGTCTTCCACACAGTCATGAAGATCCGCCCTGAAGAGTATGCTGTCCTGGTGTCTGACCCCCCGCTCAGCCCCAGCAGTAACCGGGAGAAGTATGCAGAGCTCATGTTTGAGACCTTTGGCTTCCCCGCCATGCATGTGACATCCCAGTCGCTGCTGTCCATCTACTCCTATGGTAAGACCACAGGGCTGGTGGTGGAGAGCGGGCACGGCGTCTCTCACGTGGTCCCCATCTCAGAGGGCAACGTGCTGCCAGGCCTGACGGTCCGTGCTAACTACGCTGGGAGGGACCTTACCAACTACCTGCTGCAGCTGCTCAACAAGGCTGGCCACAAGCTCACTGACAACCACCTGCACATTGTCGAGCACATCAAGAAGACGTGCTGCTACTCGGCTCTCCTGCCTGAGGAGGAGCTTGGGCTGTCCCTGGAGGAGCTGCGCGTGGATTATGAGCTCCCCGATGGCAAGCTCATCACCATTGGCCATGAGCGCTTCCAGTGCGCTGAGATGCTCTTCAAACCCAGCCTGGTCGGCAGCACCCAGCCCGGCCTCCCTGCACTCACAGCCACTTGCTTGGGCCACTGCCAGGAGGCAGGCTTCAAGGAGGAGATGGCCGCCAACGTGCTGCTGTGTGGCGGCTGCACCATGCTGGATGGCTTTCCCGAGCGCTTTCAGAGGGAGTTGAGCGTCCTCTGCCCCAGGGACAGCCCCACAGTATCTGCTGCGCCCGAGAGGAAGACTTCTGTGTGGACTGGTGGCTCCATCTTGGCATCCCTGCAGACCTTCCAGGAGTTCTGGGTTAGCAAAGAAGAATTTGAGGAGCAGGGCAGTGCAGCCATCCATATCAAGTGCTGAGCAGTGGTACCCAGATAGGCCAGGTCTTGTGGGCAGGCGACCTCTGGCCACGCTATACATTTTATAGAATTTCACATAAAATTTTAATACAACGGCTTTCGTCTAGTCTGAATTTCTTTCTTTAGTCTGATAGAAGAAAGTGGTGGGGAGTTGGTTTTAGAGGTATCAGCACCTTTTGCTCTATTGGGTCAGAAGCAGCAGGGGTAGGAGGCCAGTGGGAGGGGCTCCCTCACTAGCTCCTCTCCAAATGAGGGTGACATCTCAGAGCCCAGAGTGTGGCTTCCTGTTGGGTCATCATGGGGGCAACACTCACAACCAGGAGTCTGACTTCCATCTCCTGTTTCTGCCCAATGGTCATCTTCCCATGGCGTCATCAGTGCATGATTGCCCCAGCCTCCCTCATTAACCTCCCCTCACTTCTACCCCCTTCAAAGGTACAGGTGTGCGTCTCCTGAACATGAGGGACCTTCCTGCTCATCTGTCTTTCAACTTCAGCCAAAATTGCAGCTTTTTTTGCAGTAACACAAAGTAGGGCCACTGAATCCAGAGGATGTGGGAGGAACCAGAGGGTCCTTGGGAAGTCATGTGGTTTTCTTCTTCCTGTAGAGGTGGGGAACTGAGGGCCAGGATGGAGGGGGCCGTGCTAATTAGTAGATGAGTCCAGGTAGTCTGACCCAGGTCATGATCAATTCCAGAAGGGCAAACATGGGTGGTTGAGTTTGGGCTGCTATAACAAAATACCACAGACCAGGAAGCTTATCAAAGATAGAAATTTAATTTTTACAGTGCTGGAGATTGGAAGTCCAAGATTAGGGTCCCAGCATGGCCAGGTTTTAGTGAAGGCCCTCTTCTGGTTTGCAGACTGCCGACATCTTGCAGTGTTCTCACATGATGGAAGGGATCTCTTAACTAACTTGAAGAATCAATTGACAAATACCTGTATTAACAAAGTAAAATGATTCCTTGCCTTTATTTATCAGAAATGTACTGTTCTGGAAGGTTTGATTGATTGTAGTTTAAATTACTGTATACTTTCTTTAAATAATTAACATATGAATTAAAATATTAAATATATATGGCTTTTTGTTATAAAAACATTGAGTGGGTTCTTCCCATACTCATAATTTTCTTTCATGCTTGGTAACATAATCTTCTATTCAGAAATGTTCCTTCTGTATTGAAACTAATATGTATAGCAGGTAGAAAAGCAAACAGTAATTTAGTGCAATCATTCCTAACTCATTTATAGTCATGCTTTTGTGTCATGAAGGTGATGTTAAAACATGTTCTTTGCCAAACTTAGTTTTATAGCTTTGCTATTAAAATTATAGTTCTAGGGGTCTCTGTATGGAAAAAAAAAAACCTAAATTACTATTAAAAGTGTAATTTATTTTTGCATTTTTTCTTTACCTTGGAAAATAAATGTGTATATTAAGAACATCCCACTGTAAAAATGGTTTCATATTTAAATATATAGATTCTTTGCTATTGTAGAAATTTTGTACACTTACAAGAAAAGCATAGAATTTTAATTTTTGGAAGTTATTGACCAAAGTTCTTTTTAAGATTTTATTTATTTTTTAGAGAGGAGAAGGGAGGGAGAAAGAAAGGGAGAGAAACATCAATGTGTGGTTGACTCTCACGCGGCTCCTACTGGGGACCTGGCCCGAAACCCAGGCATGTGCCCCTAGACTGGGAATCGAACTGGTGACCCTTTGATTCTCAGGGCGGCACTCAACCACTGAGCTACATGAGCCAGAGCCAAAGTTTTTTTTTTTTTTTTTAACTTTTTTATT
>PVKM010012104.1:13745-32287 GCA_004027735.1 Carollia perspicillata | reverse complement strand
AGCATTGACTACCGGAATTCAAACTGCCACTTTTGTTAATGAACTATCTCATAATGTTTCCATAGCTTTTCAGATTCAAGAAGATTGGGACAGAAAAATTGAGCAGAAGCTAAATGCTTTATATGATACTGTTAAAATTATTGGAGAGGAGCTAAATTCTCTAGAAGTTCGCTCCTCCCTTAAATGTCATTTTTCCTTTGCCCATATTTGTGTTACTCTGTTATTATATAATTCCACGAGGTTTCCCTGGGAAAAGATCCGTAATCATCTTATGGGTATTTGGCATAATTACAACACTTTTCTAGATCTTGTTAATTTGCATAGGGAAATTCAAGACTTGGTGAATGCTCTCCTGTAAATATAGATATAGCTCAGTCTGCTGTAAATTTCTTATCGGCTTTGACTAAACAATTTCCTGTTTTTGGTCATATCATATATCAATGGATAGAACTTGGTATTTTTGTGCTTTTAGCCTTACTATGTATTCCATATATTATACGCTTTGTAATTGGCCAAATTAATGGTGTTTATCGTGACCTTAAGAAGCATAAGCTGAAAGCCTCTGAACGTGAAGTTCCCATGCGCTTTAACTAATAATATACAGAAGGGGGAGATGTAGGGGCCCAGCGGCCATAAGGGGTTAAGGAGGGGGTTTCTCTCCGCAGGAGTGGTGATAGAAACCTGCTTTCTGGCCTCAAGGCCGTTCTGAGTCCTGACTGCCTCCCTACTGCTAGCTATCTGATTGTTCCCGTGCTCAAGAAGGAACATAGTCTGGGCATATGCGTCATGTACCAAAGATGTAACTCTTAAGGTCACTCATTGTTCTGTTTGTGGCTTGCATAAAAAGGCTCCAGCTATTGCAATAAACTTGTCTTTTACCACCAGAGTAATCGACCCTCTCCATTATTATTATTCAATCCCCCGCCCTGACTTACGACCTTCTGCCGCAGCGGGCTGCGGCACTTGGGACCTCTTTTTTTTCCCTGTCTATTTGTAAAATAAGAGTTTGGAATAGAAGAAATAGAGCCTCTCTAAAGTTCTCTTTTAGCTCTAAAACTTTATATTTTTAAATCTATCCTCATGTTGGTTTACACCTTCCCTAAGGTCAGAGGACATACTTAAACATTTGATTTGAAATACCTTTCTTGACAGTAGCTGATCCAGAGGTTAAGGATGTGAACACAAATCTCTTCTTCCTACTTTCCACTGAGTTAAAGGTAATAAAAACATTGGTGTCATCAATGTGGAAGGTACAGCAATAGCTGTTTAGTTTTAACAGCAAACTGGCCTCCATCCCCAACACTGGTAGGCCTAAACATGGCCAGTGAAGTTTTAAGCCCAAGTCTCAAAGTCAATAATCCTGATAACTGAAAAGGAATGTACTATCTGTGGAAATATTTACCCTGGTTTATTTCACTAGTAGAGAATGACTACTGTGGCTACATATTCTGTCTTGAGAGCATAATGGAGAGAAGATTGGATTCTTTATTGATTATGCTATTACAGTTGTCCCATTTTTTTTTCTCCCCTTTATCCCCTTCCACCTTTTTGGATTTGGGAACATGGCTCTATATCTGGCTACTCTTGTTTTCTGACAAACTGATAAAGTAAATGCCAGAACAAAGTTATCACAAGTACATGCATCTATGATGATGAAATATCTTTTTCTTTTGATGAAATAGGGTCATGTATTGGTTTTTGGTGCCATCAATATGAGTTAGGAACATAGCCCAGATTCTACATATTATTCAGAGTTCATTTGCTAATTGGGAAAGTTGATTGTGTAACTTTAGAAACCTTCCTTCTGGAAAGTAACCTGTTATTGATGTCAGGGTCATTTATGATATTCCCACTTAAAGAAGCAGGGGAGAGGTTGGATTTGAGTAAATGATCACTTCAGATATGATTAAGGAATTATTTTGGGACCATCTCTTACCAAATGAGTCTTGATGCAGCTTGTTCTCTTGATCACTCTTCCTTGGATCTGAGCTTTATTTTTCAATACCTCTTCCTGTTCCTCCAATTCCCCCACACCCAATTTTTTTCTACTTCACGTGGACTATTTTGACCACCAGTCACCAAAGCTAGGGCTGGAAATGGGAATTAATTTGAATAGATGAAACTACACTGTCAAAAACTATTTTGGAGGCATATTTGCATTGTTTGAAAATGCTTCATTTCACTTTTACCAGAAAGTATACAGAGGAATGTAGTTTGATTCCTACTGCTATTGTCATTTACAAGAACAGTATGACGTCTAACTAGTTCTCTTAATTTCTGAGCTATATACTGTTAATTTAACCTGCAGGACCCAAACCTAGGGCTGTTTCGGGTTAAGGTAAGTTAGGAATACCTTTGTGCTAATTTTGGGTAAAGCCACCCTTGCTGAGCAGGTTATCTCTCATCAGTTATTGGGTCTAGTGAGATGATCATACATCTTACGGACTTCGTATTTTTTAAACCTACACCTTTATATTCTGATGAGGTCCTCTTAAACCATGGGAAATAATTTGTTTGGATGTATAAATGCAGCTTTCTTTGAAAACAGTAGAATTTGTATCATGTTTATAGTTCCATGAAATCACTAGGGTGGTTACGTTATATATTTAACGTAAGTTTACACATGGAATTCCATTGCCCACAGTGAATATAAAAATGGCAACCTGAATCAGGTTATCTAGACCTAAAATTGTTTTGGGTTTTTTTTTCCAGCAATTAATTAAGATGAAGATGTTCTTTTCAGATTTTGATACCTCAACAAGATGTCATTTTTGATAAAAATATTTTCAAATCCAGGCATTTATCTTAGAAATGCTTTCCAATAGCAATGGTGCTTAAAACTATCAATGGCAGATAGGACCCTACAAATATACCAGCTAATTTTTTCTTGCCAATGTATGAGATATAGTGTCTATTAGTTACAGTGCAGTAGAAGTTTTTTAAAACAGTTCATATCCTAAATACTAATCTCAGCACTATCAAATTTTAAAATGTACTAAGTTAACTGAAATACACAAACACAAAGAAATTCACAAACTTACTAGATGTGACATATACTATGTGGTAAATATTCATTGGCACACATTAGGAAACTAACACATCTTTAAGAAAGAAAAAATAGCCCCCACGATAAGGAGAAGTTGTGGTGTTTATAAAGGAAAACAACAAGGCCAGTTAAACCTAGAAACTACAAGCTGACAGTTCTTTGCAAGCTGTTCAGTCTCCCTTTGATGCTGTTCATTGAACCAGAATGGGCAGTGTGGAGCACTGAAGGGTAACAAAGATAGGCAGGTTTGTTTGCTTTTTCTGATAGCTGGTGGGACACTGAAAACAACCCTCAGCCCTGTAGGGAAATGGTGGGAGATCCTGAGGAAGGTCAGGAATCTGTGTGTCAGGAGCAAAGTGGCACCTTGAGCTTCAAGGAAGCAAGGGTAAGAAAAGAAAAGCCAAAGGGTTAAGCACCCGACTGCACTTCTGCTGATTAAGGGCACACCTTTGGGTGGTTGTGAAGTGGGCTTAGTATTTATAGGTATAAAAAGGCTAATCACAGTAATAATAATAATGACAAGAACAAAAATGGAGAATGTGGCTATAAAAGTTGGTCAAAATAATAGGAGTTTCTTTTCTAGGGGTGGGGGCAGTGAGGGGATTATATTCTGTGTCACCTCTCAGAGCAAGGCAATTACATTTCCTGCTGAATTCCAGAACAGGAGATAGGGGCTTGATTTAGAGGCGAGTTGTAACTTTTTCTTCCTGCCCATCACCCCATTTGTGCATGAGCAGGTCACAAGCCTCTCCCCAAGTTTCAAATACATCCTCTGAGGGGTCTAAAAGTTTAGAATTTGAGGAGCAGATGCTGGGAGTGCACTGAAGAGAGCTGGAACAGACTAGAGGGCATTCACTGCTCTGAGCAGTGCCCCGGGCTTCACCTAATTTTACCTCACTGAGGTTAATTTCACTCTGCAAACAGGCCTTTGCTTTCCCTTTCTCCATCTGAGAATATCTGACATCTTGCCACATACAGTGCTGCTGAGCAATTCCATCAGAAATTATGTACATAGGCTCTGAACTGGGTTCAGAGGTACGACCATTCAACTTGGAGAATAGGAGACCCAGTTTCTTGAGAGAAGGAACCATGAAGGACTGTTTGCTTGATGACTCAGCTTTTGACTTTCCTTGGGCACCACTGGCTCTTGGCATGGTTCTGGTGAGACATGGCCCATGGAAGGTCTTT
This sequence comes from Carollia perspicillata, assembly GCA_004027735.1. NCBI lineage: Eukaryota > Metazoa > Chordata > Mammalia > Chiroptera > Phyllostomidae > Carollia > Carollia perspicillata. The sequence continues at coordinate 28,053 of PVKM010012104.1, read as the reverse complement.
TTCTTGCAGCCTAAACTGAAAGAGACACTCTTGAATTTGGCCCCAGCCCCACCACTGCCATCACTGGTATCTTCCCTCTTAGAGAATTCAGTGCTGCTGGTGGAAAAGCTTCTCCTTGGGTGTTTTCTATTTCCTAAGAGGTCAAGCACTTCATATCGAAAGCTGGAGATGTCCTGCTTTAATTCCTAGGGCAAGAGAGAAAACACATTATGTTAAGATGTACAATGTATATTTCAAAATAAGTATATTGGGTATTCTTTGCAATGTTCCAGGTTTTGTCTAATAGCAAATCACAAAATATACAAACTACCCCCAAAATCTTACATTATTCCAGCACAAGAAAAACATCATAATTCCGTGGGCAGGGCTGGCCATTTGAAAAATTGTGCAATTGGTAAAGCTGATTTCAGAAACTCCCCATTAGGGCCACACCAACAGACTAATCCCTGATAAAGCACTAACAATTAAAGAATTAGATTAGGGCACTGGATCTCATAGGCATAAACATCTGCACATGAAAGGGTCCTGAACAGGAAAAGCTTTTGGGACTCTCAAATTTGAAACTAGGGAAGTAGAATGTGTCAGGTAATGAGGCTGCTATTTTGAAAGAGGGTCCTTGGTCATTTAAGTCCCTATAAAGTGTCTTCTGTCTCTTAACTGGCTGCTCAGAAACTAGATTCCTTCTTTAAAAACCATCTTTTAAAAGTTTAAATCAGGTCATGCCACTCTCCTGCTTAAAACTCTTTAGTAACTTCTCATTAACCTTAGAAAAATGTAGAAATTCCATATCATGAACTACAAAGTTTTTCAAGGCCTGGTATCTGTTGATCTCTGTTTCATCTCTTCCCACTCTCTCCAGGCTCTTTACTGTTTACCTGTATGAACATATTCCCTCTTGCCTCTGGTCCTTGGCCTGTGGCTATCCTCTCTGTCTAAAACACTCTTCTCCCCAACTTTCCTTTATCTGGCTCCTTCTTCAAAGCTTAGCTTAAAAACCTGCCTCCTCAAATCCCAGTTGAGTATCCTTCCCCTCTGTGTCTCTACAGCAGCCCATGTATATGCTGTTAGAATACTCATTTGCCATCCTCTATTATTATTGGTTGGGTGTCACCCCATGAGAGTAGGGGCTGGTTATATCTTGCCGACCACTGTACCCCAGCAACCTAATGAAATGTTTGGCATATAGCAGTCCCTCAATAGATGAGTTATGTCTGTGGATTAGTATAATGACCTTTTTCTATGTTCCTTAGGAAATATACATGTGTTCTAGGATAGGATTTCTCAACCACTTGATATGTTTACCTGGATAATTCTTTGTTGTGGGTGCTATCCTATACATTGTAGGATGTTTTGTAGCAACCCTAGCCTGTACCCACTAAATGCTAATAACACATACATCCCAGTGTGCAAGCAAAAATGTCTCCAGACATTGCCAAATGTTCCCTGGGGAGCATAATCGCTCCTGATTGAAAGTCTCTGTTTTATGCTAATGTTAGTATTAGGAAAATTCTAATATTTAATGGTAGGCTTTCTTAAATCTTAGATTTAATAATAGATTTTGTTGGTTTTTATCTTTTCTTTTAAGTAAAGGCCTTTAAATCTTCAGGCATCTTCCCTTTGCCAACTTTCTCCTCATCACACATTCTTGCCACATCATTTAAAGTACTCATTTTCCACACTGAGAAACACCCAGAATTTGAAAAGAATGCATAGGACAGTTTCTGTTGTTCATAAAGCTGATTGTAGTAACAGATACTGGTAAAATCTCTCTTATCTACTGAATGACAGACTATTCTAAGAGAGAGAATAAAAATTATAGCTGGTTTTTCTATATTAAAGGCAGTTAAAATTCCATCACCAGAAACTTCAAACACTGAATATTAAATGATGCTTAAAAGATGTAAAATGAGAAATTAAACCATTTCATGATTAAATTACCTTAAAATTTTCCTCTGTTAGTCCCTCATTTGTTTTGGAATTTCTTATTATAGCAGCCACATATCTTTTGACTAAATTCCTGATTACCTCCTGGAATTAGAAAAAAAAAACATGAAGAGGCACTTCCTTCATGGGCTCTCAGTAAAATAAGGAACATACACAAGGAAATAAACTACACCTAGATCTTTTTTGCAGTAGAAAATCGTCCTAGGGTTTGATCTGCAAAATATGTAAAGAACTCACACAACTCTACACCAGAAAGAAAAACAATCTGATTAAAAAATGGGCAAAGGACCTGAACAGACACTTCTCCAAGGAGGATATACAGAGGGGCCCAGAGACATATGAAAGGGTGCTCAGCATCACTAGCCATCAGAGATGCAAGTTAAAACCACAATGAGATACCACCTCGCATAGGTGAGAATGGCCATCGTAAACAAATCAGCATCAACAAGTGCTGATGAGGTTGTAGAGATAAAGGAACCCTAGTGTACTTTTGCTGGGAATGCAGATTAGTGCAGCCACTATGGAAAACAGTATGGAATTTCCTCAAAAACTAAAAATGGAACTGCCTTTTGACCCAGTAATTCCAAGATGGGAATTACATCATAAGAATCCTGAAACACCACTTCGAAAGAACCTATGCACCCCAATGTTCGTAGCAGCACTATTTAAAATAGACAAGTGCTGGAAATAGCCTAAGTGCACATCAGTGAATGAGTGGATAAAAAAGAAAGCAGCAGGCTTCTGGCCCTGATGGAGGAGTAGGCAGAAATGCTTAGCTGCCTCACACCAAAAGAATGATAACAACCAATTAAAAAAAAAAAACAACTGCCAGAAAATCATTTGTGTGGAAATCCAACAACCAAGGAGTTAAAGAAACATTCATCCAGACTGGTAGGAGGGGTGAAAATGGGCACCAGGGCAGGGAGTATGCTTGGTGAGGTGGCTGACCACACAGATAAGCAGGAAGGAACAACAAGGGAGCAAGACAGACTGTGAAGATAAGGGTTCGAGCACGTGAAACTAAGGACTCAAAGCCCCTAGCTATAAAAAAAATCTGTGGAGGTTGCAATGGTGGAAAAAATGCCCAGTCTCACAGGAGAGTTCACTGGAGAGGCTCACAGAGTCCTGAAACATATACAAACCCACCTACCTGTAAATCAGCACCCAAACGGGCACAATCTGCTTGTGGTTAATAAGGGAAGTGACTGAAAGTGGGACAAGGGTGAAGCAAGTGGCATTATTCCCTCTCTGAGCCCTCCCCACAAATAACACCACAATGCAGCGAAGAAGGCTGCCCCACCCTTGTGAATACTAAAGGCTCCACCCCTTACCATGGAACAGATGTGCTAAGACAAAGAAATATGGCCTAAATGAAAGAACAGATCGAAACTCCAGAAAAAGAACTAAGTGACAAGGAAATAGATAACTTATCTGATAGAGTTCAAAACGCTGGTAATCAGGATGCTCACAGAATTGATTGAGCCTGGTCACAAAATGAAGGAAGAAATGAAGGCTATACAAAGTGAAATAAAGCAAAATATACAGGGAACCAACAGTGAAGGGAAGGAAACTGCGACTCAAATTAGTGATCTGGAACAAAAGGAAGAAATAAGCATATAACTGGAACAGAATGAAGAAACAAGAATTAAAAAAACAAATGAGAGGCTTAGGAACCTCTGGGACAACTTTAAGCATCCACATTGTGTAGGTGCTGGAAGGAGATGAGGAAGAGGAAGATATTGAAAACTTATTTGACCCAATAATGAAGGAAAACTTCCCCAATATGGCAAAGGAAATACACTTCCAGGAAGCCCAGAGAGTCCCAAAGAAATTGGACCCAGGGAGGAACACACTAAGACACATCATAATTACATTACCCAAGATTAAAGATAAAGAGAGAATCTTAAAAGCAGCAAGAGGCAGGGAGAGAGTTACCTACAAAGGAGTGCCCATAAGACTATCAGCTGATTTCTCAAAAGAAACCTCACAGGTAAGAAGGGGCTGGAAAGAATTATTCAAAGTCATGAAAGGCAAGGACCTACATCTAAGATTACTCTATCTAGCAAAGCTATCATTTAGAATGGAAGGACAGATAAAGTGCTTTCCAGATAAGGTCAAGTTAAAGGAGTTCATCATCACTAAGCCCTCATGATATGAAATGTTAAAGGGACTTATCTAAGAAATAGAAGATCAAAAAACTGTGAACAGTAAAATGACAACAAACTCACAACTATCAACAGCTGAACCTAAAAAACAAAAACTAAGCAAACAACTAGAACAGGAACAGAATCACAGAAATGGAGATCACATGGAGGGTTATCAGTCAGGAGGGGGAGGGAGGTGAATGAGGGAGAAAAGTACGGGGAATAAGAAGGATAATTTGTAAGCATGAAATAGGATGAGGTTAAAAGTAGCATAGGAAATGGAGAAGCTAAAGAACTTATATGTATGACCCATGGACATGAACTAAGGGGGTGGGGAACATAGGAAAGTGGGAGGGGTGCAGGGAGGAGGGGCATAAAGGGGAGAAAAAATGGGACAACTGTAATAGCATGACCAATAAAATATATTTTTTAAAAAAGAAAGAAAGCAGCAGAAAGAAAGAAGGAACTCCTACCCTTCACAACAGCATGGATAGAACAGGAGAGCATTATGCTAAGTGAAATAAGCTAGGCGATGAAAGTCAAATATCATATGATCTCACCTAAAGTGGAACCTAATCAACAAAGCAAACAAGTGAGCAAAATATAACCAAAGACATTGAAATAAAGAACAAAATGACAGTAACCAGGGGGGAGGCAGGAGGGGATAATGGGGGAACGAAGGGGAAGAGTCAAGTCAAGAAATATGTACAAAGGACCCATGGACAAAGATATTGGGGGGAGGGGGAAGATTGAATGTGGAAGGTGGTGTATGAGTCAGGCAGCAGATTGTAATGGAGGGAAAATGGGGACAACTATAACTGAACAACAATATTTTTTTTAATTAAAAAAAAAAAAGAAGCCCTGGCTGGTGTAGCTCAGTGGATTGAGCATGGGCCTGCAAACCAAACAACCATAGTTCAATTCCCAGTCAAGGCACATGCCTGGGTTGCAGGCCAGTTCCCAGCAGGGGATGCAAGAGAGGCAACCATACATTGATATTTCTCTCCCTCTCTTCCCTTCCCCTCTAAAGATAAACAAATAAAATCTTTAAAAAATAGTAAATAAATAAATAAAATAAAATCCTCCTAGGATCTGGCCATTTTCTGCAAACACCTAGTTCATTCCATTGGCTAAATGAAGAATTATGTTTCCAAATTTGGTGGCAGAGTGGGCCAGCAAGATCAAATTTACCAAAAAAGAAAAATTTCTACCCAAGCATAAAATAAACATGGATTTGCATTTATAGAATAATGAGAGCAGAATAATCCTTGACTGGTCATAGTCAATATCCTTTTACCATCAGGCTGGATTGAACTTTAACCTACCTAGTTAGTAAGATAAGAGCTTTTCTTCCTTTTATAGAGTTGAGAAAGTCCTTCTTCAGTTTCATGAAATTTGCTGATTTTAATGTTCACTAGTTACACAATCAAGATTTTTTTAGAGTCAATCTACATTTCTCCTTTAGGGGGATGGCCTCTTTTTACTTAGCTTTCTGAGAATGGCACACCCATGGCCACTATACTTTATATTAGTAATGGTAATGATTATAGCTACCACTTAAATGTGACACACACACACACATGCTCATACACTCATATGCATCACTCAAATCTCACAATAATGCTGAGTTAAGTTTTATCATCCCCACTTTATAAATGAAGAAACTGAGGCTCAGTTGAATTAAGTGACTTGTCCAAGGCCACATAACTGACCAAGAACTACTGTGCTTAGTCTCTGTGAGGAAGCTTTACCTGATAATGTTGATTCTGTATCAGGCTGTCAGTATGCTGTTCCTGTAATTAAAAATGTTCAGAGAGGTTACATCAGCAGTCTCTCAGCAACCCATCCACCCCAAGATAATTTCTAAGTATTACAACTGGAGAAAAAAAGGAAATTCCTGCCCGAACCACACCCCCCAAACATTTTAGGTTGGAGTGATTTTATGATATTTAAGATAGGGAGTGTCACAAAGGAGGAAAGTTAGAAAGCAGTTTTGTTTTAAAAGAAACATAATTTTAAAAAGCCTTACTGTGATGCTTCTCAAGTTGTGCCTTCTCTGTTTACCATCAGGGTCTTGTTTTGGGCAGAAGGTGTAATTAAACCAGTTACCAAGGTATAGAAATGACTTGGGGCTAGGGATAATGTTAAAAGGAGGTGGCAAAGTACCACCTTCATCAAAGTAACTCATCCAGAGCTTTGTCCTTGCAAATTTCCACTCAGTATCTGCATGATCCTATGAAAAAGAGAAGTTCAAGGGTTTGGGATAGGAAACTCCAAGAAGCACCCATGTCACATTCTAAAAGTTCTACCTTGCTTTCATAGAAGACAATGTGTCAGTAGCTATAAAAATTCAAATTACATATACTCTGGGATCCAGTGATCCTACTTGTAGAAATTTATATTATAAATATACTTATAAAAAGATCTATCACAGGGCTGTTCACTGTAGCATTGTGGCTTGTTAATAGCAAAACATCTGCCAACAACCTAAATATCCAACAGTGGGAGGCTGGTTAAATAAATGATGTTATATCCACAAAATGCCTTACAATATAACTACTTAAAAATATCTATGGGCCTGGCTGGTGTAGCTTAATAGATTGAGCATGGGCTTGTGAACCAAAAGGTCACTGGTTCGATTATCAGTCAGGGCACATGCCTGGGCTGTGGGCCAGGTCCCCAGTGCGGGGCATGCAAGAGGCAACCACGCACTGATGTTTCTCTTCCTCCCTTTCTCCTTCCCTTCCCCTCTCTCTAAAAATAAATAAATAGAATCTTTTAAAAATAAAAATATCTATGATCATTTTATATATAGAACATGTCTGTGTATCTGTAAGACCTCCAAGACCTCTAAGTGAAAAAAGCAACATAAAGCACAATATATATTGTGCACAATGATCCCATTCATGCAAGTGAAAATACCTTTATATTACATGCTTACATGTCTTAGACAAGTATATACAAAACTTTCAAAAATAGTTATTTTTTAAAGATTTTATTTATTTTTAGAGAGGGGACAGGAGGGAGAAAGAGAGGGAGAGAAATATTAATGTGTGGTTGCCTCTTGTGTGCCCCACACTGGGGACCTGGCCTATAACCCGGACATGTGCCCTGACTGGGAATAGAACTGACGATCCTTGGTTCTCAGGCTGGCACTCAGTCCACTGAGTCACACCATCCAGGGCAACGTTAGTTATTTTTAAGGAGTGGGATTGGTGTGGATAGGCTTTCTTTCCAAAAAAATCAACATTATTGAAGTATGATTACATAGAGTAACATTCACCCATTTTAAGTATATAATGAATTTTGACAAGTGTATATACCTGTGATGTCAGCTTCATAACCAAGACAGACAGACAAACAGACACACAAATACACATACACACACTACAGTTTTATTCTAGGAGGTTCAAGACCTGAATGGACTGATGTAACCACCATCACAATCAGGATACAAAACCATACCATCACTTGCCGAAAGTCCCTAGTATTGCCCTTTGTGATTAAACTCTCCCCAACCTTTAACCCCTGGCAACCACTGCTCCATTCTCCATCCCTATAGTTTCCTCTTTTCAACATTCATATAAATGAAATCATACAGTAGGTAACCTTTTGAGGCTGACTTATTTTACTCAATATTAACATCTTTGAGATCCATCTACATCTTTTTCATGTAACAATAATCCATTTCATTTATTGTTTTCCATTATATATAAAACTGCTATGAACTTTCATGATAGGTATTTGTGTGAACATAATTTAAATATCTAGGAATGGTTTGGCTGAGTGGTTTTGGACATTTGGTAAATGTCCACTTAACTTTATAATAAACCTCCAAACCATTTTCTCTAGTGACTGTGCTATATTTTCATGCCCACCACTTGCTCTGTATCCTCCTTAGCACTAGTCAGGTTTTTAAAGTTTAGCTATTGTAAGAGATAAATAGTGGGCTTTTATTAGAGTTTTAATTTGCATTTCCTAACTGTCTAATGATGTTGAGCATCTTTTCATATGCTTATTTGCTCTCCATTTATCTTCTGTGGTGAAGTGTCTGTCCAGATCCTTTGTTTGTTTTTATTATTTTTTTTCTTGCTGGTGTGTCATAAGTTTTAAATATATATATATATATATATATATATATATATATATATATATATTCTAGATACTAACTCTTTGCCAGAAATGTAAATTGCAAATATTTTCTTCAAGCCTACATCTTGTCTTTCCATTTACTTAATGGTCGCTTTCATAGAGCAAACTTTTTAATTTCAATGAAGCCAACATTATCAAATTTTTAATGGATCATGCTTTTGGTATTATATGTAAATCTTCTTTAACTAACCCAAGGTTATGAAAATTTTCTTTTATGCTTTCCTCTATAAGTTCTATAGTTATAAGATTTGCATTTAGTTCTACGATCCACTTTGAGTAAATTTTTACATAAGGTGTGAGGTTTACATTGAGGGTTTTTTGTTTTGTTTTGTTGTTTTTCACCTATGGATGACCAATAGTCATTTGCTGAAAAGGTTATTGTTTATTTATTGAATTGCTTTTGCACCTTTGTCAAACATCAGTTGAATATGCTGGGTATCCACATAATTGGGTATCCACATTCAAAACAATGAAGTTTGACTTCTACAACACACTACATGTAAAACTCAACTCTGAAGGGACCACAGAAATAAATTTAAGAAATACAACTATAAAACTCTCCTTGGCCCATGTGGCTTGGTTGGCTGTAGAATTGTCCCATAAACTAAAAGGTCATGGGTTCGATTCCCAGTCAGGGCACATGCCTAGGTTGAGGGTTTGGTCCCCAGTCAGGGTGAGTATAAGAGGTAATCAATCAATGTTTCTCTCTTACATCAATGTATCTCTCCTTCTCTCTCTCCCTTCCTTCCCCTTTGTCTAAAGTCAATAAGCATGTCCTCAGATGAGGATAAAAGAACTATGAAACTCTAAGAAGAAAATGTAGGTGTAACTTTTCATGACCTTGAAGAAGATAATTGTTTCTTAGATGTGACACCAAAAGTCACATGATAAAAGGCAAACTGTTAAATTGGTGTTCATAAAACTTAAAATTATTAGATTTAAAAGAACACCATAAAGAAAGTGAAAAGATAGCCCACAGATAAAGAACAATCACAACTCAATAATAAAAAGATAAATCCATTTAAAAGTGGGTAAAATGCTTGAATAGACATTTCCCCAAAGAAGACATACAAATGACCAATAAGCTCATGAAAAGATGCTCAACATTATTAGTCATTTGAGTGATTCAATTTAAAACCACATGAGACACAACTTCATATCCACTAGGATGACTATAATAAAAAGAAAAGACAGATAATAACCAGTGTGAGTGAAGATATAGAGAAATTGGACTCTTCACACACTGATGATAGGAATGTAAAATGATACAGCTGCTTTTGAAAACAGCATGGTAATTCCTTCAAATAGTTAAACATACAGTTACCATGTGACCCAGGAATTCCACTATAAACTATATATCCAGGACAAATGGAAATATATCCCATACAAAAACTTGTAAACAAAATGGTCAAAAAAGCATTTGATTTTGACAAAGAATAGAATCATACAGTGGGCCAAGTTTTAAACCACAGGCATCTTTTTGAGCTTAGGAGACCCTCTGGTTCCCCTCAGTGCACATACTCCTCTTTGGTGAGGACATGATTTTTGATAAGTATTTTGAAAACAGCTCATGGACCCCAATTGCTACCATTCCGATCCTCTAGGGGTCAGGTGAGGTCAGGTTGTGAATTACTGTGTAATAGTTTAGCAAAGAAGTTATTGCAAATGATCATCTCAATAGTCCTTTTCCATTAATTTATCATATATCAGTTCATTGTCCATCTATCTATTCATCCTTTGATTCCTGTGTCAAGCAACTGCCATATTCCAAGCAGTCTGCTAGGGTCTGAGTATAGAGAGGTGATATCCAGTAGTGGTGTTGGAAATACCATACAGAACACAGAGTACAGAAGTACCACCTGAATTCTGAAGGTTGAGAAATAATACACGATGAGGCCATATTAGTTGAACAGTGTGAGCCATAAAGTGATGAGTAAGGTAAGTATTCATTAATTCATTCATTCATTCAAGAAATACATATATGTTGAGTGCCTACTAGACACTATGTACTAAAATTGTAGCAGGGGTCAAGAAGATGATTTGGCATGCAGAAATCTGTTTTATTTTCAACCCTTGATCTAACTTGAATTGCAAGATTATGAACATGGCTTTTGTAGTTGTATTTATCTAAAACTTCGCTAAACATATGATGTCCAAGAGGTTTTCACTCATTTACATGGGGCTAGCCTTTAGCCTTATATGATAGATAAATTAGACATTGGTTTTCTTTTCTTGGGTTATTTTGTTTTTGATATTTGCTTGTGATACCCTCTCCTACTCTATGCCCTACACTCTCTACTCTACTATGTCTTTTCAACGTTCTCCAAGATCAGCCCCTGGCTGGGTACTTTTATGTAAGACATAACTTATACAACCATAGGCTATGGTACTTCCTATTTGCAACTTTCTAAAAATCTCAGGACTTTTGTGCTACCATAATGTGCTTTTAATGACAAATAGCCTTACATGTATGTTCCAGTTCATGTGTGTTCCTTGCAATACCTTTGAGATTGTCAGATCCTGTAGAGCAGGCCAAGACTTCTATTTGTTTTAATTATTTTCACAGTACCAGTGTATGTAATGTTCTGTGACTATAGAGCATACCCTCAAATGTTGTTGACTTGCTCAGATTCTGAACACATGGCCATAGCTAGGTCACATGAACATGTCTGTTCAATTTCACATTTCTCAACAAATCCAAGCTCAAGGTTATCTTACATACAATCAAATATAAGGCCCATTTCTTACCAGTTTTTGACAAATTCTTATGTACTCTTTCAGATCTCTTGCCAGCAACCATGTTATGTAGCAAATTGGAAAGCTTCATAACACAACACAAGGGGAGCATGGCAGGCACAGACAGCAGCTCAGAGCAGAGCTAATAATAACAACCTTTATAAAGAAAAGTTACTTCCAGAAATCTGGGACTGATGGCAGACTGGTTAGAGAGATATTTTAGGGAGGGGGACATTTTGGCATCCTTCACATTAATTAGTAGCAGCATAAAATGCAGTGACATACATGCCCCAAATGGAAGTGAAATAATTAACTTCCCTAGCATTTCAAGGGAAGTTTACCTAACTCAGACTGCGTTCTTCTCTAGAATTCAGGGCATGCTTCTAAATTGTTGGCATGCATCAAGAATCACAGGGAGCATTACTTTAAAATGCAGATTTCTGGACCACACCAGATGTTATACATTATATTTTAGTTTTGACTCGTGGCTTAAAATGCAGGTCTTAAAACTTGTAAGCATTTAGAGTCAGTCCTCAGTAGCCTCAGGGGATTGGTTCTAGGATACCCCTAAGATACCAAAATCCAAGAATGCACAAGTCCTTGCATAAAATGGTGTAAAACAATGCATACAGTCAGCTTTCTACATCTGTGGGTCAAAAATAACATTTTCATTCTGTAGTTGGTTGATTCAGCCCAGGTGGATCCCACAGATATGGAGGGCTGACTGCATGTTTTAGTTGCTGTGACTGTTTTTGTTTTGACTTATCTGAAAAATACTACATAGGAATCTTTAAAGTACAGTAGTAGCCCAGGCCTCCTGCAACCTCTTGGAGGCCCTGACATAGAGCAAGTCCCCTCAGTAAGTATTATGATACCCTTCCATACCTTCACCTCCAACTTATTTCACCTGTTCATTGGTTTAGAGGGGAGCCAATTCTCTGTCACTAAATGGTCAGCAATCCTCCTTTCTCCCCAAAGGCTGCTAGGAGGTTAGAATTAACCAGTATAATCATTCTGGTGCCTGCTGGGAATTACTTTGATACTGGTTTATCTAGTTTAGAGTCCTTGTAGCAACCTTAATTCAAGTGCACCATCTCAGTTGCAAAACAGTAGGACAAAAAAGAGAGCCCTCCTTCCAGCTTCAGTTCACTGCCCATCCATTGCCCCCAACACTCCATTGCATCCTAGTACTGGTGCCCCCCAATAGTACATTTAAGCCTTCCCAAATGGCAAGAGCCCCCTTAGTGGATGTTATAAACAGGTTCTTCTCCCTACTGAACATGTGGAGTGGTCTAGTGGGAAGACATTATGCTTGTTCCCCCACCCTACACATAAAATGACTGTTAATCCCTCTCCCCAGTTAAGTTGCTAGGTGATTAGAGTTACTGCTTGGCACATTCTGGCTTATTTATTGAGAGGGGTCTGATTATGTTTATTTAACATTCTCTACAGATTTTTAAAAAGATTTTATTTATTTATTTTTAGAGAGAGGTGAAGGGAGGGAGAAAAAGAAGGAGAGAAACATCAATGTGTGGTTGCCCCTTACATGCCCCACTCTGGGGACCTGGCCTGCAACCCAGGCATGTATTCTGACTGGGAATCTAACCAGCAACTCTTTGGTTCACAGGCCAGCGCTCAATCCACTGAGCCACACCAGCCAGGGCACTCTGCAGGTTTTTTCCTTTCACTTTTATTGACATATAATTGACAAGGGTAGGGTGTATATATACTGTGAAATGGTCACCACAATAACTTTTGTTAATATCCATCACCTCATATAGATACAAAAAGAGAAACAAAGATTTTTTTTCCCTTGTGATGAGAACTTTTTAGGATCTACTCTCTTAGCAACTTTTAAATATACTATTCATCAGTGTTAACTTACAGTCACCATGTTGTACATTATATCCAGTACCTATTTATCTGGAAGTTTGTACTTTTTGACCACCTTCATCCAATTCCTCACCCTCTACCCCCTGCCTCTAGTAACCACTAATCCGATCTCTTTTTCTATGAGTTTGGATTTTTCCCCTTTGATTCCACATATAAGTAAGATAATATAGTATTTGTCTTTCTTTGTCTAAGTTGTTTCATTTACCATAATGACTTCCAGGTCCATCCATATTGTCTTTCTAATGAGAAGACAGCAGGCTGCTTGCTATTGAGGACAATAAAATGGTATAACAAAAGACAACTGTAATTTGATTCAGTGCATTAGATTTCTGAGACTACAGAAGGATCTACTTCTTATCTTTTAAAATGATCTTGCAAAGCTCTCACAAGCATCTCTGGGTTTTATTTAGAGACCATTTACTATGTAGAACACAACAATCACCACAAAACAATACAGGTCATAAACATTGAATGTTAATTATCTTTCCCTCTCTGATTACAAAGGACATTGCAGGGAAGGAGGCAAATTGGTAAGGGCACTGAATCCCAAGGATTCCCTACTCTGTGATCCACCTCTGACCCACTCTGTTGCCTTCAAACAAACTATCTAGTTTTTGAGAGTCCGAATGAAATCAGGGCAGATTTTAATTAATAATTTCTCATGAAATTAACTAGTAGGATTACAATGATTCTGTTCCTCATTACCTCCTCTGCAGTCATCTCTCCAGTTTCTATTTTTCTTCCCTGTTGTCTTCCCTGCCCTACCACAAGGTTGGGTTGGGTTGTAAGAAGAAAAAAAGGCCTCAGGGTAGTTAGATGCTTTAATTTTTAAATGTGGTTCTTTTCCAGTAAACACCAGCACTTTCCATTGTTATTTAAGGAAAATAGGGCCTTAATGGAGTTGGACACAGTATAGGTAAGTTTTGAATGAGAGTAAGGATGGAGAGAGAAGTTGGGAGCAGGATACACTATCCTGTGTAAGGTCAGAAAAAACAGCACCATAGGAGCCTCTGGGTATTATAAAATATGGTCAGACTTGGAAATACACCATGTTACTTTCTCCAGACCTTACTTACCACTGCAAAAAAATTATTGTGATATCTCAGATGGTCCTCCAAGGAAATACAGATGCTCTTTAACTTACAATAAGGTTATATCCCAATAAATGCATCATAAAAATGAATAAGCAAGCAAAATATAACCAAAGACATTGAAACTGAGAACAGGCTGACAGTGACTAGAGGGGAGAGGGGAGGAGATAATGGGGGAGAAGGGTGAAGGGTTTGCAGGAACAAGTATAAAGGACACATGGACAATAACAAGGGGGGTGGAAACAGGAAGGAGGTGGGGAGGGATGGGGTGGTCGGGAGGGCTGGGGTGGGAGGAGAGGTGGGGGGAAAGGCAGACAACAGTACTTGAAAAACAATAGAAATGTTAAA
>PVKM010012104.1:0-13645 GCA_004027735.1 Carollia perspicillata | reverse complement strand
AGTATATGACAGCATATCACTAACCTGACAAAAGATCAAAATTCAAAATTTTAAGTATGGTTTCTACAGAATGTGTACTGCTATTGCACTACTGTAAAGTCGGAAAATCATAAGTCAAACCATAGCAAGTCGGACCATATATAATCTCTAATTGTACTTCCAGGACTCCCTGAGCTTACATGGTAGAAAAATTGGCCTCCCTACATCCTGACAAGGGGTGCTGGTCATCGCAGATAGGGATTCTGTAATGATTTTTGAAGCTACCTTCTTCTCTAAAAAAGCGCTTTCTGGAGAGTTTCAAACTGAATGGACCAGGAAATAAGATGTCAAGTGTTTCACCTTTTAGCTTGCTCCAAGAAAAGGATATCAGATAGACAGTACCTCAAACTTTTGCCTAGAGTTGTGAGTATAATTTCCCAAGTGCTTTCACATACTTTCTCTCATTTGATTGTCACATCCACCTTGCGAAGTTGTCAGGACCATAATTATTATCTGGTAACTGATATCTGGAGGGAGAAATTACTTCTTGAGGGTTACACACCTAATTTGTAGTAAGGCAGATCTAGAATCTGAGTCTTCTGATGGTGACTTCCACTCACTTGGTTCACTTACTATCTACAGGGACAATGCTCAGACAGTAACAACCCTCATGGCATTTGGTGAGATAATGCCTGGAATGCTCAGCCTTACTTTAACATCCTGCCACACACCATCCCCTATCAGAAGCTCCAGGTAGCCTGAATTTGTATCCTCATTCCTCTATCCCTGTGTCTGCTCCTTATTCTCCTGCCAGTCCTTCTGAACCTTGGTATGGGCTCACCAATACCCATTGAAGAAATGCTCCTCCTGCCTCCTTTCACATCCCCAGTTACATTGCAACTCATGGCCTTACTCCTCCAAGAGCCTCCATAGAATGACTGAAGGCATAATGACCTGGATAAAAAGAGAGGGAGTTGGAAAATGTTTTTTCTTTTATATTTTAATTGCTTTTTATTAGACAGGAAAATAGAGTTTATTCTCATCTGTCTTTTCTCAGCTCAAATATTACCCCCTCAAAGAGACCTTCCCTGAGCAACCAAATTATAGTGGGCTTCTCTGTTACTCTATCTCATAGCACCTTGTTCTGTTCTCTCAAACCAATGATCACAAATCACTTGAACAGATTTTTCTCTTATTTTTAGGCTCCCCACTAGAAGGAAAGCCCATTGAGGTTAGGGACTTTGTCTTGTTCATATTGCAGTACTAGAGACTGGCTCAGAGTAAGCGTACAATATTTTTGCAGGAAGAACTAATTGAAGATCCAAAGACAAATACATAAGTGAAAGGATCACCAATAATATCGTGTATCATTTTTAAGTATACTATCTTTTATACTCTTTGCAACAGTCTGATGAGGTATTTTATGAGTAAATGAGTAAAGCTCACCAAAGTGAAGAAATGTGTCTAAGGACACACAGCTAGAAACTGGAGACCACAGTTCAAACCTAGATCAAGTGCACCCTAAAACTCCAGCTCTTAACCATGAAGATAGACTGTCCCCTTGGGAGGTACACTGGGTGGGATTTCACAATAAGCAGCATGTTCACTCCCATGTGTCAGAAAAGCACCAAAAAAAAAAAAAAAAAAAAAACCACCCCATAAATACAGCCTTATCAGGTCTCTGAGATTTTTACAAACAGATCCCTCTATACACTTGGCCAGGCCTCCACCTGCCCAGGATTCTCTTCTTGTTTCCTTTAGCTTACTGTTTTTTGTTTGTTTATTATTTTTGCTGCAGAAGCAAACTTTGCAGGGCTCTTGCATTCAGCTGTGCAGGTTGTATATTGTATAACTCTAGGAGCACCATTCACAGCAAATGCGGCAGTCCTGAAGCCCACTTAACTCCTTGCCACCTTTTCTAGGGATCTCCAGAGATGTAAACTGAGTCCTTAGTCAAGAAGGCATAGATTGTTCTGCCTGGCAGTGTCTTTCAATTTTGGAGTGGGGGAACCTTTTCTTTTTGGAGGACAGAAGCAATCAAAAGGTGATGAGTGGTGGTTTGCTGATCTTGCTGTGCACTTTTCATCTCTGAGTCTGGGAAGAAGATAAAGGTATGTTTTATCACCTGGGAATAGGAAAAGCTACAGGTCTGGCCCCATATAGTCAAATTGTCATAGCATGTGTCTTATAACTTCCTGCCTCACTTATCAGGAGTGTACCTGTAGCCTCCTTCCCCATGCCATACTTCTATTTTCTAGATTGCTTCTAAATATCACCTTCTGTAGAGTCACTGGACCTGAGTTTACCCTGACCTAATTCCTTGCACATAGCAGACTCTCAAGTCCTCGTAGAAAGAATGAATGGATGATTGGACAAACTTTCCATGTTATACTGGGCAGGTCTCAACTTTTTGGAAGCCTGTTTCCTCACCTGTAAAGTGCAGATAATAGTACCTACATTCACTGAGTTCTTGTGAAGATCAAATATGACAATATATGCAGATGTACTTTGGAAAATATAAAGCACTATATTAATTATAATTATGAAACCCATAATCTAGGCAGACTTCCTTTCAGTTAAATAATGCCCCTGCCCATTGGCATAGACATTTATTCATCTCTAGACACTAACCAGTTGCAATGGATATAAATCTACATTATGAATTTTCTAACACGGTTGACAAACTATAGACCAGAGATTTCTCCAAACTTCTCCCTGTCATTCAGTTAAAAAGTATGTATTTAAGCAGCCACTGTGTGTCCCACATTTCTCTAGGCACCAGAGAAATATAAAGAAAACCTAAACCAAAGTCCCTATCATCATGTAACTTCAGTCTACAAAGGTAGAAATATTTTGAAACAATTACAGTAAGAATAGGCAAACTATGGCCTGCAGGCTGAATATGTCCTGCCCCATGGTTTTGTATAGCCTGCAAGCTAAGAATGGTTGTTACATTTTTAACTATTTGAAAAAAATCAAAGTAGAACAATATTTTGACACTTAAAATTACATGAATTTCAAATTTCAGTGCCCTTAAATAAAGTTTTGTTGGCACACAGTCACACCCATTTTTTTATGTATTTTCAATGACTTATTTCATTGTTACAAAAGCAGAATTAAAAAGAGTGACAGAGATCTTAAAGTACTCAGAGCCTAAAATATTCACCATCTGCCCATCACAGAAAAACTTTACCAACTTCAGAACCAGAGAAAAATAAGGTTCAGCTTGGTCCGCTTTGTCAGTAGCTCTGTCATCACACATACATATAAAAATTTCATTAATTTGTTTATTCATTAGACATTAAGTGAGAGCCTACTATATGTCACACAGTGTATCCTAGTTAAGGATAAGGGACTTTAGCATAAAGTGTTTATGCATTGGTTGGTTTTCTTATAAAAATATATAAAATAAGGCATCAAGAGCAAAACCTAGTGTCATAACTGCCTGGAGAGTCCATGGGGTGATGAAAACTCTGTACTGTTAGGCCAATAGAAACTTTGATGGAGTCAGTTAAGAGGATTCTAATTTTGATAGTTCAGATCTTCTTTAATAATTGGTGTTCACTATCTAATGAATGAAGAGGCCTGCAATACTTTTTTTCTTTCACTATCAGGGATTCCTGATAAGTCACACTTATCAAGAGCAACTTTAAGAAAAACGTATTTCTCATCAAGCCTTTGTGATTGGTTCACAATTTTATAGGCCCAGGACTTCTGTAAGTTCAAACACCTAGGGGAAATTGGGAAAGCAAAATTCTGTGAGGTGAAAAAAGGAGAATAAGGAAGAGATAAATACAATTACTTTTACTCCTAGGTCTCTTTTTTCCTCTTTTAAACAAAAGGAGGTTTACCTTGACAGCCGAGATCATGTAATTTTACTGTCAGATCTCAAGCAAAAGGCAGAGTAATGCAGTGGGTTGTAACCTCTGAGCCTCCTTCTGGGTATTGTGAGTTCTATGTTGTGGCTGGAGGACAGTTCCTGGCCCATGCTGTTTCTCATGTTGAGCCAAGCTACAACACAGGGCTCCAGGGACCACAGGGAGGGAGAGAGACCTTATTAATGTTAACCACTCAGCACTCATATTTAGGTTCTAATCCTCAAGCTGCTATGAAATTAAAGAACATTTGTATTACTTAGCTTTTCTGTCAACTGATTCCTGGTGCCCAGACAAGTATAATAGGAATAAGGCAGAAGTGAATAATCATATCCCCCAACTATGAACTGTGGGCCATGGGCATTAGACTTGCCCACAGATATTATTTATAACTTATGAAGAGAACATTCAGACACTGATCCATAGGAAGACCAGGTCTTCCACAATGAACAATTCTTCTTTGAGACTCATCTCTGAAATCTTTCAAAACATAAACAGTCATTTCTATCTCCCAATTGTCCATTGATTGTTGTTGTTTTATGTAGGGGTTAAAGGCAACTTTGGCTTAGGGACTGTTGCATAGACCTGACCCTTTGCAAAACTATGAGGATGGTGATTTTCCTCCAGTGCCTTCAATTCCTTTTTCTTATTGGTGTTGCCTCTCCAGTCTTCTCCAACTCCACTTCCTTCATGGTATATCTTTACTTGCTTGGCCTCATTGGAAAACTTGATTAGTAAGCTATTGGACTCATATATATCTAGTCATAAGTGAACTACTAACAGCTCAAAACATATTTGTATTATAACTGGGAACAATGTCTTAAGGTGAGGGATTTCTGGGGACCATGGGTGGATCTTTATAAATCTTCAGAGATTTTAAACTAAATTTTATGCGTGTTTGCTCACATATGTACTTTTTGTACATAATCATCAGATTATCAAAGCAATAAGAAACCCAAAAGGTTAAGGGCAGTCTTAAGGTAAAGAAATGAAATGAAAAGTGGTATTTGAAACTGTAGTTCCATGACTGTAGACCCCATGAGAACAAGGACCAAATCTTGTTCACCTGTCACCTATTGCATCCCCACTGCCAAGAACAGAGCAGTCTCTCAATAAATACAGGGTGAGTAAAAATAGGTTTACAGTTTTTTGTATGGAACATAATACAACAGTTATGAATAATAATACAAGAATAAACTCTGTGTTACACATACTGACAACATTAAACCTACTGTTTTCCACCCCTGTATGTGCTAAACTCAATCATTTATCTATCCAAGAGATATTTATTGTTAAGTGAATGGATGGAAGAATAAAGGGCATCCACCAGCAGATGGGAAGAAGTATTCTTTGGGCCATCTGCTCACTTGCATAGTTGGTCCTGTTTCTGTTTGAGTTACCCAAGGTAGAGTTTCCATGATAACTACTGATGTTCCTAATGCCCATCCAGGACAGGTGAACCCAAAATTCAGAGAACCAGCCTAGATATCTATCTGCTCTGTTTGGTGCCAACAGGGAAAGAAAACCTACTTCCTTGCATTTGCCTTCTTCCCATTTCCCACTTGCATCTTTGTCAGTGACTAAAGTCATCAAAGGCTGCTGCTGCTGTTGGAAGCAGAGGCTGCTGGTAAGCTGAGACCTACCGAAGTATATCCTCAGCATTTTGAGCTTTCATCCCTAGCAGAGGCAGGCTCTCAGACAGCTTGCCTACAAAACCATCAGTTAGCATCAATGCATAATGACAAAAAGAATCCATTTTTGTGTCAGACCACCAGTGGGAGGGCCAGACTAGGCCCAGGCAAGATGCAGAGGCTCTGAAGAGTCAGCCTTTGGTGTCCCCTGCAGCCTTTGCAGAGAAAATGCTAGTGAGTCTTCTGAAAGTGGAGGGTGAATATTCATTTGCTGGTGGAGATACAATTTCAAGACAGGCTTTGAGCAAATAAAAACTGTCTGGGAAGGAACAGAGAGATAAGAGGTCCCAAAGCAGGATGAGTAAATTGAACAAGGAGTTCTTGTCACACAAATGAGTTTGGTAGCTCTGGACTTTGTACCCTCTGTGGATGTAGTGATTTCAGGTGGGTTGTCTGTTCCTTTGGGGAGGCTGGGAGTATTAGGGACAGAGCTGAGGAGATACCTTAAATTGTAAGTCTAATGGGCACACTAAGAATAAAAAGATGGCTAGTGGGCGTGTGTGTGGTGGTGGTGGTGGTGGAGAATCTCAGCTCAGGGAAAGAAAGAAGGTATGTTAGGGACTTTGTAGTGAAGTGCATATCAGATGCTTCTTGG
Organism: Carollia perspicillata; assembly: GCA_004027735.1. Lineage (NCBI taxonomy): Eukaryota > Metazoa > Chordata > Mammalia > Chiroptera > Phyllostomidae > Carollia > Carollia perspicillata. The sequence continues at coordinate 7,505 of PVKM010012104.1, read as the reverse complement.
CTTCAGAGTAAGTGTCTGTGTGATAAACACTGTGGTTCTGTGCTTGGGTCTTGGGCTTAGACTACCTCAGTTCAAATCCAGGTTCCACCACTCTCTAGCATATGACCTTATTAGTAAACTGGAGTTTAAATAGAGTGTTGTAATATAGTACATTACTCTGGCTTTTCTCCTACCTCTCTGTTTTTTATTTCTCAGTCCCTTTAGTCAGTCTATCCTGCTTCCCCAACTTCTATACATTTAAGTGCCCTGGGTCTCATTTTTGGACATATTCTTTTTCCTATACACACTCACTCCCTTAGTGATCTCACCTAGTCCTATGGCTTCAAACACTATGCTGGTGGCTTCCAAATCTTTAGCTCTAGTCTGGACCTCCCCTTTAGACCTGTAGGACCACTGCCTAATTCACAGCCCTGCTCAGATATCTAATAGGCATTTCCAACATAACATGTATAAAAGTCAATTTTAGATCTCTCCTTTCTCCACATCCTGCTTCCTCCACACTCCTAACTCAGTAAGGGATAACTCCAACCATCCAGCTACTCAGGCCCGAAATCTTGGTGTTATCCTTGCCTCTTCTCTTTTGTTCACACTACACATCTGATCCCTTGGCAAATTGGATCTATCTTTGAAATATACCTAGAATCCCACCACTTTTCAGCACATCCATCATGACTACCCTAGTCTAATCTACCATTAGCTCTTATCTAGTTAATGCAACGATCTCATAATTTGTCTATCTGTCTTTGCCCCTGCAACATTTTCATCTTTTCTCAATCAGCCACAGCAAACTTATTAAAATGAACATTAAATCATCTACCTCCTCTGTTCAAAACACTGCCATGATTCTCCATTTCACTCAGACTACAAACCAAAGTCTTTCATTCCCTACTTGATCTGTCCCTTACCCCCATTACCTCTCTAACCTAAACTCTTACTTCTGTCCCCTTAGGCTGAAGTTAAGGTGTCAGCATAACTGAGTTGGTGTCTAGAGGTTCTGGAGAAGAATATACCTTCAAGTTCATTTCCATTGTTTTTTATTAATATATTTTATTGATTATGCCATTACAATTGTCCCATTTCCCCCCTTCATTCCCCTCCACACTGCACACCCCCTCCCACCCACATTCCCCCCTTTAGTTCATGTCCATGTGTCATAAGTTCTTTAGCTTCCACATTTCCCACACTACTCTTGCCCTCTCCCTGTCTATTTTCTCCCCACCATCTCTGCCACTTATTCTCTGTACCTTCTCCCCCACTCTCCTCCTCCTGCTCCCCTGTTGCTAACCCTCCATGTGATCTCCATTTCTGTGGCTCCACTCCTGTTTCAGGTGTCCTCTTAGTTTACTTTTGTTTTAGGTGTGGTTGTTAATAACTGTGAGTTTGTTGTCATTTGACTGTTCATATTTATATCTTCTTTTTCTTAGATAAGTCCCTTTAACATTTCACATAATAAGCACTTAGTGATGATGAACTCCTTTAACTTGACCTTATCTGAGAAGCACTTTATCTGTCCTTCCATTCTAAATAAAAGCTTTGCTGGATAGAGCTATCTTGGGTGTAGGCCCTTGCCTTTCATGACTTGGAATACTTCTTTCCAGCCCCTTCTTGACCTGCAAGGTCTCTTTTGAGAAATCAGCTGACGGTCTGATGGGAGCTCCTTTGTAGGTGACTGTCCCCTTATATCTTGCTGCTTCTAGAATTCTCTCCTTCATTTTAATCTTGGCTAATGTGATTATGATGTGCCTTGGTGTGTTCCTCCTTGGGTCCACCTTCTTTGGGACTCTCTGAGCTTCCTGGACTTCCTGGAAGTCTATTTCCTTTGCCAGATTGGGGAAGTTCTCCTTTATTATTTGTTCAAATAACTTTTCCACTTACTGGTCTTCCTCTACCCCTTCTGGTACCCTTATAATTTGGATGTTGGAACGTTTAAAGATGTCCTGGAGGTTCCTAAGCTTCTCCTCATTTTTTTGAATTCTTGTTTCTTCATTCTTTTCTGTTTGGTCGTTTCTTTCTTCCTTCTGGTCCACTCCATTGATTTGAGTCCTAGTTTTCTTCCCATCACTATTGGTTCCCTGTGCATTTGCCTTCATTTCAGTTAGTGTAGCCTTCATTTGTTCATGTAATTTGCAACCAAAATCAACCAATTCTGTGAGCATCCTGATCACCAGTGTTTTGAACTGTGATAGGTTGGCTATCTCTTGGTTGCTTAAAAATATTGGCTCTAGGGCTTTGATTTATTTTTCTGTTTGAGCCATAATTTTTTGGTCTGGTCACACCTGTTACATACGAGGGGCGAAGCTTTAGATGTTCACCAGGGCGGGGCAACTCACTTTGCTGGGTTATGACGCTGTATGTGGGGGCGGGGTCAGAGTGGGAACAGTGGTGCCTGCTCTGCTCTCCCTCAGAACCCAGTCCCCTCTGTTGCTTCCCACAAGCCAATTGTGCCCTTTTGGTGCTGGTTCCTGGGTAGGTGGACTTGTGTACATTCCAGGACCCTGTTGGTCTCTCCAACAAACTGTCCTTTGAGGCTGGGAGTCTCTCCTGGCACCTTTCAATCGGTGCTTTTAGGCTTTATTTCTGGTCGCTGGGGCCCTGGGCTGTGAGGTCTGTCCCGTTGCCTATTTCTGCCAGGAATGTGTGACTGCAGTCAGCCAACCGCCTTGTGCGCTCTGCTCGTTTCTTCCCCGCACCCTGAGTCTGGTAGCCCTGTGCTACCAGTGCTCTGGGGTCTGGCAGCCACCGCCCCTTCCCACCGTGACCCCTCTCTGCCAGCTGCCAACTCCGCTCCTCTCACCAGTCTGGTTGAATGGTTGTCAGACTTCTGTACAGTTCAATTTTCTGTCTGTCCTGGTTGTGTTTTTGTTTCTAAATCTTTGTTGTCCTTAATTTTGGTTGTGTGAGGAGGCACAGTGTTTCCACTTATGCCTCCATTTTGGCCAGAAGTCTCATTTCCATTGTTGACAGAATTCATTTCTTTGTGGTAGGAGGACTGAGACTTGTACTTCCTTGCAGGCTGTCCACTGGGGACACTCTGATGACCTAGAAGCAGCACATATTTTTAGGTTATCTAGTTCTTTATTATTATTATTTTTATGTAAAGGGAGTTTTACATTAAGTATACTTTGGGGGTTTATGGCTCTCTCTATCTTGAAGCCCACAATGGCATGTCAAATCTTCTTTGTGCTTAGTACCTCTGACAATGTCTTCTGCTACCAGCTCAAGAAAACTCTGCTTTTAAAGGACTCATGTGATTAGATTAAGCCCACCTGGATAATCTCCTTGATTAGTAACCTTAATTACATCTGCAAAATCCAACATAATCACAAGCATGCTAGCTCATCGTATTTGTGGTCCTGACAATCGGGGTGGAAATCTTGGGAGAGCCTTTTAGGATTCTGCCTGCCACAGTGGTATTCATATTGTTTAAGAAACTGACCCATAAGAATGTATGTCAGCAATAGCACTGGAGCAGGGGTATTGCAAATATCTGCAGTTCCCTTGTTACCCTTCACTTTCTGGAGTTTGGGGTGGTCTGGGGACATCCCAAAGAGAAAATCTGAAGTGGCAGGCAGTTACCAACTGGTTTGAAAATATTTTACTATTTTAACAAGTGGGTGCCCTATTAGTGCATAGCACTTTGGTTATCTGCCTGTTTAGAGGGTTACAAATCATTGTGTAGTGCAGGGGTGTCAAATTCATTTTCACCGGGGGCCACATCAGCTTCGTGGTTGCCTTCAAAGGGCTGAATGTAATTTTAGGACTGTATAAATATAACTACTCCTTAACTAGGGGCAAGGAGCTCAGTGCTGCCACTGGTTAGAAACAAGGTGCTGGGCTGGATATAACTAGGTGGAGGGCTGGATTCGGCCCGTGGGCCTTGCGTTTGCCACCTATGGTGTAGTGTATGAAGTGCTGCCTTCTTCTCTTTGTTTTGAGAGGCTGAGATTGGTCCCAGATAACTGGGTGAGGGTGGGAAGACCATCTTTCCTCCTTGGCACTTCGATGGTGTGCAGTGGCCCCTTCCAGCACTTTATAGTGCTGAGTTTCTTCTGATGAATGACTTCATTTGCATGGCTGTCTTCTGCAGTTTGGGAGTCCATCCATCATCTGGTCCTCAAAAGGTTGCCACTCTAAGGGGGATAACAATTCTATGTATTTGGCTCTCCCCAAACCATCCAGCTCCTGTTGCTCAGTAAGGCAAGTTCAATTTACTTACTCTTAGCATTAGAGTGAGTGCTCTACAGCCCCTAAAGAAACTAAGGGTTCTTATTAACTTGATGAGTGAGGCTGTGTGACAGATGATCATGAGACCCATGTTGAGGGAAGAGCAATCTCAGGTAATAAAGATACTTCTTATGGGTGAGCTGGGGATAGGAATAGGGCCTAAGGTCAATGAACATTTTGGGACTGGTCTGTCTCTCCACTAATATTTTTATGTAAGTAAATTTGATTAAAATGGCATCAGGGGAAGCTTCACTTGATGGAACTGGGAGCATACACATCAGGAATGGCAACGACAAGCTGGATGTGTGAATGAAGTGTCACAGAGGAAGATAAGCAGCTTGAGGGAGATTTATAGCACAGCTACTTAACAAACAACAATAAAAATATGCAATATGGCCAACTTCACCTGCTAATTTTGGCTGGGACCAAAGAGTACAGGCCTGGAGTAATCTCTGCTGTTCAATATCTTGAGGCTGACTCTATCTACTAGCATAATGAAACCTATTCTGGCATAGAAATATGAATTGCCATATATCCACTCCATCAGCAGCTCTGCATCCTACACAGAAGCACTGAAGAAGAGCTCAACCCTTCAAGGGACTCCTATGACCTGGTATTCTTGAGCTCTGTCCTAGAGTATACACTGAGAAGATTCACAGTGAAGCACATTGACAACTGAGTTTCTACTTAGATACAGTTGACCTGTGATACCTTTTGAAGTAAGAGATGTGTCTTTAGTGGTTTCCCTTCATGTAACCTTTCCCTCACATTAAGATACTCAATTGAATTAACTGCTGAACTGTAGATGATATAGATGTAGCAAGTGGAATTTAATCTATTTGGTGGTCTTTACCACTTAAACATATCCAGGTATTTTTGGAATCAGGTTGCCTGCTATCAGATTCAACTGGATCCAGTTCCAAATTGTGAGGCTACATTACCAGGGGATCCTAAAGCAGTAGGTAGTATTCAGAATGCTTGGCCATGACTCCAGATGTGTGAGATGGTATAGGTCCCATTCAGGCCATCTCCCCACAACTCACCTACCCCCAACTCCCAGCTTTCTCCCAGGCCAAGGTATTTTCCTCAGGTGCAGCAGTAGGTAGCACTGAAACATAACGGCCAGCAGGTGGGGTGACAAGAGAGCTATAGTACATGATTTCAACTCTTCCTAGAAAAATGTTACTGAGCTCAGTGGGAGATAACATAGCCCTGCATTAGCTGACAATAAAATATCCCCCTTTCCCACTACCATTAGCAACAATCAGCAGCGAGACACCCAGGGAAGAAGCGACAAATGCCTCAGCATGAATATTGCTGTCTTTGGCAGGAGTAGGGGTTAGCATGATAGGCATAGGGTTGGAAAACTAAACATATGAGATTCTATGTCTGTCCCCCTTATAGAGATAGACTAGGAGTGAGCATAGGTCATTTTAGAGTTCTTTGTCTAGTTGTGTTCAAACTGTCAAGAGGGAGAGGGACAGGGGCAGAATGGGGGGAGAGAGAGAATGAAATTGAACTGTATTCCATTTCAAAAGCAACAGATGGACAGAATTTCAGGACTAGAAAAAACCTTGTGAGCCTATCCAGTTCATCTATAGACATCCAGACTCATAGGATATCAGAGTTGGCAGGGATATTAAAGACCACTGAGTCAGACATATAGATGGCCAACAGGTACAGGAAAAGATGTTCAACATCACTAATTATCAGGAAAATGCAAATCAAAACCACAATGAAATATCACTTCATACCTATCAGAATGGCTATTATAAAAAAGATAAGGCATAATGAGTATTGGTAAAGATGTGGAAAAAAGGGATCCCTTGTGCACTGTTGGTGGAAATGTAAGTTGGTGCAGCAACTATGGAAAATAGTATGGGATTTCCTCAAAAATTTAAAAGTAGAACTATGATATGATCCAGTAACCCTACTTCTGGGTACATACCTGAAGGAAGTGAAATCACTATCTTGAAGTGATATTTGCTCCCCCATGCAACATTAATCACAATAGTCAAGATATGGAAACAACCTAAGTGTCCATTAGTAGGTAAATAAACAAACAAAAAATATATATAATGAAATATACATATAACAGAATGTTATATATACTGGAATATTATTCAGTCACAAGAAAGAAGGAAATCCTGCCATTTGTGATAACATGGATGAAACTATAGGGTATTATGCTAAGTGAAATGAGTCAGAGAGAGACAAATACTGTATGATATCACTTATTTGTATAATCTTAAAATGCCAAACTCATTGAAACAAAGTAGAATGGTGGATGCCATGGGCTGAGGGCACAAACTTCTAGTTAGAATATGAATAACTTCCGGGGATCTAATGTACATCATAGTGAATGTAGTTAATAATATTGTATTACATACTTGAATATTACTAAGAGTAGATCTTAAATATTCTTACCATGAAAAGGTAATTCATGTGAGGTGATAAATATGTTAGCTAACCTTATGGTAACCATTTCACTATATATATGTATATATATGTATATTAAATCATCACATTGTATACCTTAAACTTACACAATGTTATATGGTTATATATCACTTATCAGAGATATGTTCTGAGAAATATGTCATTAGGAGAATTTGTCATTGCGTGAACACCATAGTTTGCACTTACACAAATCTAGATGGTATAGCCTACTATGCCTAGACTAAATGGTATAACCTATTGCCCCTAGGCTACAAGCCTATACAGTATGTTACTTAATACTACAGGCAATTATAACACAATGATAAGTATTTCTGTATGTGAACATATCTAAACACAGAAAAGGTACAGTAAAAATATGGTATAAAAGACAAAAACTGGTACACACCTCTATAAAGAACTTAATGCATGGAGCTTACAGGACTGGAAGTTGCTCTGGGTGAGTCAGTGAGTGAATGTGAAGGCCTAGGGCACTACTGTAGACTTTATAAACACTGTCCCACAAGCTCTGCTCATGCTTCCTTCCAACAGGGTCAGAAACAGCATCAAAGCTGTCAGTGCTGCTCCATGAACTCTGTGGGCTGGATGAACATGAACATGAAGCTCCATGTGGGCTGAATTAATAGGAAATATCGAGGAGAAACTGGCTGGGTAAGACATAGATCACCACAATAGTGACTGTCAGGAGGGAGTGAAAGGTGGTGTGAGGATCAGGAGGAAGCAGCAGCAAGATGGAGAGATAAAGGAACACAGACATTGTCATGGCAATGTGGTTTGGGCTATCACATGTTGGAGCAGGGTAACATCAAGGAACTTTGTGCTAT
>PVKM010012103.1:0-32180 GCA_004027735.1 Carollia perspicillata | reverse complement strand
CAGGGGTATTTGCCTTTGGGTTTAAAGGGAGTGGGGCTCTGAGACAGAAACTTGCTATTATTCCAAAACCGTACGGCCTTTAAATAAACAACTTCTTTTCTTTTTCACCAAACTTCTGACTCCAGAGTTTTGCCTATAGGCAGCGAGCAGTACAGCTCCACTGACTGTTCTGCAAAAACACTGGCTGTTCTGTAACATTGTAACAATGTGGATAGACATTAAGGTCATTATGCTAAATGACATAAGTGAGACGGAGAAAGATGAATATTATGTAATATCATTTATACATGGAATCTAAGAGTCAAACAAGTTACCATTTTTTAAATGTTCCCCTTTTATGTTGCTGAACCATGGTACCATCACCTCTGCTCCATGCCGTGCATACCACATTGTTGATACTTAGCTGATTATACACCCAGATGTTAGGTCTCTGAAATTTGCTAAGTGGCACATGGCAACCCTATCTCTATTTAGGAAAATCTGTCACTCTTGGTATTATAACTCATCAGTGACCAAGGAGCAGGAGAACCCCCAAAACCCTTACTGTGAATACTGCTCTAGCCCTTGAGTTCTCATTGTCCATGGCCCCCACAACCCTCCTGAAATCTAGATGCATTTTGTTCTCTGGCTCGGAGAGGACAGACTGTGTACAGAATATGAGCTTTAGACTCAGAAGTGAATCATGACAATTATTAGACTTTACGTGCTACTGTGCCTCTCTGAGTCTCCGTTTCTTTCTGTGTGAAGTAGGGATAACTCTTTGTCTAGAGGATTATTGCAAAACTTTATGTGGGATCATCTATCTAAATCATATAGCACAGTTTCTAGTATTTGGCATGGGCTCAATAATTAATTCCCTTCCCATGTGTTTGCTGTCCTTGGCATGTTCCTGGGCCTGCTCCCACTGTCTCCTCTCTGATGGTATTTCTTGCCACTGAAGCTCTACTTGGCTATCTGCCCCATGTCCTCTCAGACACAGTTCAAGCATCATCTCCTGCAAGCTCATTTTAATTATAATTATCCTTTACCTTGGTTAAGTGTCAGTTCTCTACTTGAGTTATGTGAATATACCTCTATTGCAGTACTGACACTATAACACAAACAATACCAACATCAGCGACAGCGATATTACTATGGTGGCTTATGTGTATTTACAATGTGTCAAACACTGTGCAAGCACTTCACAAACATGACTTCAGCTAGTCTCACAAAAATGAATCATTCAGTCAATGTTATCATTCCCATTTTATAGATGGTAACCATGAGGCCAAAGAGTTTAGATACCACATGGAAGGCCATGCCGTCAGGAAGTCATTTGCCCAGACAATCCAGCTCAAGGACACAGTTTCCTATTTGTTTGTCTTCCTCCTTCAATAGCCTCTGATTTCTTGGAGGGCAAGGATACTACTTCGTTCTTTATATCCCTGTTACCCAGTAATGTCTTGGCACATCGTAGGTGCTCAGTGAATGTTTGTGGAATGAATCCTTTCTGAGTTCAAATGTGACCAGTAGTTTTCAGATGAGGACTATATATGATAAATACTCTCTCCTTGACCAAAGTTTACTCAGGCTCCTCTGAACCTTCTCTTCTATGAGCCTCTTATTTTTGGGCCTCCTTTTTCATCTCATTTCCCCATTTTAGTAAGAATCCTGTTAAGTCAGTTTATAGAGAATCCTTCACCCTAGGTATCTATCATCCTTGATATCTGAACAAATTCCTCATTCTACACCACCTTCTACATGATGTCAGATATGTTGGCCTGCCTTCAGCAAGAATCCTGTTAGGTCAGTTTAGAAAGACTCACCCTACCACTTTAGTGATTTCCCATCCACTGACACCTACCCCACTCTGCTTCTTGGCCAGGAATCCCCACTTTTCCTTGTTCTATTCAGAGTTGAGACCAATGTCTCTCCCCTGCTGAAAACCCTGTCACTATTGAGAGTTGAGACCAATGTCTTTCCCCTACTGAAAACCCTGTCACTATTCAGAGTTCAGACCAATGTCTCTCCCCTGCTGAAAACCCCATCTTGGTGTCCCTTGAATAAAGGTTCCCTTAACATCTTTAACAAGTGTTGGAATTCATTTTGAGTTAACATATCTGAGACTGAACAGTCCTCATTGGGTTCAGAAAGGACAGGACTGGAATCTTAGATGTTCAATGTCTGGGTTCAGGCATCTGTATATCTCTGCATTATTTCCCATCCAGAGACTGATCAGGTTTCCACCTAAGATCCATACCCAATCTCACCAGTAAAGACAAAACAGGCTTAGTGCTAAATTTTAAGGTATGCCCGGTGTTTTTGCTGTATTCTAGACACATGTCTTTGCCATAGATGTCTTTGCCTCAAGCATTTTTGCCACATTACTAATTGACCATAGGGCAATTTTGGCATTAAAAAAGATAAAGTCATGACAAATAATAGATGGACATTAAAAAAAGTAATAAAACATGAAAAAATGAATCATGGAATTTAAAAATATTATTTACAATGTGTATAGATTCATGGTAATACCGTGCAAATAACTGACTTTATTTTGGGGATTGTACCAAAGCACTGTCTTCTTTCTATGGGAAATGTGGGCTCAACTCCATGTAGTCAAGGAGGGCCCTTGCCTCTCTTTCTCCTCCCAGTGTGGTGTGTTTCAAAATGAGAAATGAACTCTTGAGGCAAATCATTATCATTGGGAAGAAGTACTAACTAGGGCCAAGATGGAGGCATAGGTGAAAATGCTATACCTCCTGGCACAACAAAGATTAAGGTCAACAAATATTTATAAACAATAACACAACCAGAACACAGAAAATTGAACTACGGAAGTCTGACAACCATTCAACCAGACCGGTAAGAGGGACGGAGCTGGCAGTTGGCAGAGAGGAAAGTTGGCTGGAAAAGGCAGTGTTTGGCAGACCCAGGAGCAGGGGGGAGTGTAGGTGGCACGGAGCTTGCAGACCCCAGACGTGGGGAGGAGATGAGTAGAGCATGCAGGGCACTTGGGGTGGTTGGCCAACCATGGACACACATTTTCATGCAGATAAACTAGGTGCTTGTGGGAGGCAGCATAGGGGATGGAAATCTGAGAGAGTGCAGAACAGGCACCATTATTCCCTCTTTGACCCCACCCCCACAGATAGTGTCACAACCCGGCAACTTGGTTGCCCCGCCCTGGTAAACACCTAACCCTCCACCACACATATGTAGCAGACACCACCTGACCAAACATGACTCAAACAGAAGAATAGCTCAGAGCCCCAGAGCCAATACTTTTAAACAACCAAGCGATAGCCAACCTATCAGATGCACAGTGAAACACTGGCAATCAGGATACTCACATAATTGGTTGATTTTGGTCACAAATTAGATGAACAAATGAAGGCGATGATAAGTGAGATGAAGGAAAATGCACAGGGAACCAATAGTGATGGAAAGAAAACTGGGACTCAAATCAATGGAGTGGACCAGAAGGAAGAAACAAACAACCAAGCAGAAAAGAATGAAGAAACAAGAATTCAAAACATTGAGAAGAGGCTTGGGAACCTCCAGGACATCTTTAAACATTCCAACATCAGAATTATAGGAGTACCAGAAGGGGAAGAGGAAGATCAACAAGTGGAAAACTTATTTGAAAAAATAATAAAGGAGAACTTCCCCATTCTGGCAAAGGAAATAGACTTCCAGGAAGTCCAGGAAGCTCAGAGAGTCCCAAAGAAGGTGGACCCAAGGAGGAACACACCAAGGCACATCATAATTAAGTTAGCCAAGATTAAAATGAAGGAGAGAGTTCTAGAAGCAGCAAGAGATAAGGGGACAGTTACCTACAAAGGAGGTCCCATCAGACTGTCAGCTGATTTCTCAAAAGAGACCTTACAGGCAAGAAGGGGCTGGAAAGAAGTATTACAAGTCATGAAAGGCAAGGACCTACATCCAAGATTGCTCTATCCAGCAAAGCTTTCATTTAGAATGGAAGGACAGATAAAGTGCTTCACAGATAAGGTCAAGTTCAAGGAGTTCATCATCACCAAGCCCTTACTATATGAAATGTTAAAGGGACTTACCTAAGAAAAAGAAGATAAAAAATATGAACAGAGAAAGGACAGCAAACTCACAGTTATTAACATCCACACCAAAAACAAAAGCATACTAAGCAGACACCTAAATCAGGAGCGGAGCCACAGAAATGGAGATCATGTGGAAGGTTAGCAATGGGAGTGGGAGGAGGAATGGGGAGAAGGTACAGAGAATAAGTAGTATAGAAGGTGGGGAGAAAATAGACAGGGAGAGGGCAAGAGTAGTGTGGGAAATGTGGAAGCTAAAGAACTTACGACACATGGACATGAACTAAAGGGGGGGGTGTGGGTGGGAGGGGGTGTGCAGGGTGGAGGGGAATGAAGGGGGAAATGGAACAACTGTAATGGCATAATCAATAAAATATATTTTTAAAAAGGTATAAATTTCTAGTTACGAGATAAATAACCCTGGGAATGTAATGTACAGTATGATGACTACAGCTAACAGTGCTAATAGGTTATTTGGAAGTTGCTAAAAGAGTGTGCATCTTAATAGCTCTCATCACAAGAAAAAATTGTAACTGTGTTTGGTGATGGATGTTAAGCAAACTTACTGTAATCATTTCACATATGATTAATATGTACCTATATCAAAATGTTATGGGGTACACATAAAACTAACACCATGTTTTATGTCAATTACATCTCAACAAAAATAAATAAAAAATAAAAAGTGGTAAAAAAAAAAGAAGTGCTAACTAGTTTAAGACCACCTTCACCATATCTACTTATTACTCTGTAGACCACTATGAGGGCTAGATAAGATTTATATATAAATATAAAAATAGGGGTAATGGTGTGAACTTTGTCAACAGAAAAACAAAATGATACTTACAACTAGCTTCAATACATTAAGTCTACCAAAGACAGTTGATTTGTCAATAAATAAATCCAAACAGAAAACACTCAAACTATCAATCAGTTATTTTATCTTTTTTTTTTACAGCAAAATTGCCTATGGTTCCTTAGTTATGCAGTGCAAATGTTTGCAGCAAAGCTGTCAATGCAAAGATGTGATGGTGAAAGAACCTATAACCATTCCAAGGGTTCTCAGATCATAAAGGGTCAGGACTCACTTCACTGCAGTCTTGCAGCTAATCATAAGCAAAAGAGGTACTGCCATTTCATCAAGAACGTGCCCTGTTGTCATTAGAGCCAGCATTAGAACAAATTCCTACCCTGAAAGAGGGTAAGAAAGAAAAGCTTTGGGCTGCTCTGTAAATGTGCGCACAAACCCAGGTTTGAAGGACAGGCTGGGCCAAGGCCAGCACATCCTGGGGTATGTGTCTGACCCACGATGATCCTGAATTTGGTGTGTTTGTTTGAGTCAACACATTTGAAAACATTTGCACATGAAGATGCACAATTATATTTTTGTCTGAAGCAATGGCATATAAAAGAGAAAATCACAACGACCTTTAACAGAAGACAGACCTGCCTCTGCCTTCAAGTTTGCATGCCTTCCAGGGGTTGCCCTTCTGTTTTTGTCCTGTGCGCCTGGCTCTCAGTCCCTCCAGCAGAGAAAAATCCTTGTTTATTTACACAATGCCCAGTGTGGAGATGCTGCCATTATTGATATGTTTTCAGTTTTTGATTGCAATTTGTGCTTTCTCCACAGCTTTTTTTCTAGGGCCACTTGAGAAGAATAAGAAGCAAGAGCCTCCTTTGTCGTATGACAAGAATAGAAACACAAAGGGAGACAAAAGGCATCCCTGGTAGGTTTTCTCTGTAACCAGTTTTCCCTTAAACCAGCTTGGCACACTGAAAATGAAGCTGTGTTTTCTGACCCCACAATGGAAGAACATGACGTTTGTTAAATGGTAAAAGAAAGGGCCCATCACTGTCATATTATACCAACTGACAATGAACCTTATTTGGAAAAGTTTCCTATTCTTTCAAGCTCAGAGAGACTTGATTCAAAGAAAGAATGATTCAGTATATCAGCTCTATTGTTTCCTCCTAAAGCAAGTAATCCTTCTCCTTGGGCCCATTCAGGCTCACAGCCCTGTATCCTCCCATTGAATAATTGACTGTATTCTCATTCTTGCCTATCGTGTAAACAAGAGTTGTTAACTGTACCAGGGTCAAAATTCTTCAAATAATTGAAGGCTAGGATTTTGGAATTTTTAACATTTTTAAAAAAATGACTAGGAGGAATAGCTTTTCTCCCAAACAGCAATTTCTCTCTCTCTCTCTCTCTCTCTTATGATAGCTTAATTGTTCCAAGTCATATGTTCATGTGCCACAAATAAAAACTTTTGGGGAGAATATTGAAACATGATCAAAATGTGGATGCTGTGAAGAAGCCCACAAGAAAACTGGAACTAGGGAATGAAGGTAGAAGTTGAAGAGACAAAGGTCATTTCCAGCTGCTGTGACAAAGAAGACTTCATTGAGAAGGCCAGCATTTAATCTGGACTTTGTGAGGTAGTTAGAGTTTCAGTGGGGAAGCATGGTGGTGAGCAGGAGCAGAAAGAAGAAAATGATAAGAGAAAATAAGAGATAAGGAAACATTTAAAACATTACATGCAAATATTCAACTTGGCTGCAGCACTGAGTATAGGGAAGGTAACTTATGAAGGAAAATTGGGGCCAGACTATGAGTGATTTTTAGTGTTAAGGAATTTGGACATATTTCACTATGTACTAGGTCACATACCAAGCATTTTACATCTATTACCTCGCTAATCCTCACATCAACCCAATGAGGCTCAGAGGTTCCGTTAGTTACCCAGGAGCATTTAGCTGGTGAACGACAGAGGTAAAATTGGGTCTCACATCTGTGCAGCTCTAAAGGCCATGTCCGCAGTCTCTCTAGGTCACCTTGCTAAAGTCAAATGCTGTTGGAGGCAAATTAATCTTGGACTGAGGACTGGGGATAGAGCACAGCTTCATGGCCATTGCAGTAGGCTTGAGATAAAATGACAAGAGCTGGCATTAGGGGGTGGCTTAGGGATGGAGAGGAGGCACTGTGAGGGGGACTCAAGAGTAATCATAAAGTGGGTTGCCAGAGGGGGAGGGATTGGAGGACTGGGTGAAAAAGGTGAGGGGATTAAGAAGTACAGTGTGGTAGCTACAGAATAGTCACAGGGATGTAAAGTACAGCATAGGGAATATAGTCAATAATATTGTAATAACTATGTATGGTGCCAGGTGGGTACTGGAAATATCAGGGGAACATTTTGTAAAGTATATGACTGTCTAACCACTATGTGGTACCCCTAAATTAATACAAAATAATATTGAATATTAACTATACTGGAAAAATTAAGGTTAAAGGTCAATACTATAAAAAAAGAGACTTAATAGATTTCTAGGCAACTATATGCTGCAACAACAATAACCAACACAAAGGAAATAACTATCATGAGGTGGGTTGATTATCAGGGGTCAAGAGATAGGGAAGAATCAAATGTGTCTCTAATGAGTTTTCTAGCCTCAGTGCTGAGACCATAGGGCTAGTCTTGACAGAAATGGGGAAGCCAGAATATTTTGGGGGAAGGTGGTGGGTTTATCCATAACATATCCTTTTTGACTCAAAAGTTGAGTGTAGGCCCAGAGCAGCACCCTGGAGGGTTGAAGGTGATTCAGAGAGCACTCTGCCTTGTAGTGAAACCAAAATGCATAGAGTCTCTGATGCCTGCATGCCCTCAAAGCCTTTGGGTGAGCAAAAAGAGCAAGCTCTTTATTGAAATGCCTTTGAATAGAGCTACCCCGTAGCCCTGGGGAGATTCTAAAAAGGGGGGAAAGGGAAGTATTTAGCAAAGCTTAGAGGCTATGGGCAACTTTTTGGGTTATAACTGCTACAGAGCAAAGTGTGTGTACCAGGAGAACCCTAAGACTAAGAATAGAAGTGCTCATCAAGTTGCTCTTTTTGAAGAGCAAAAGTGGAGGGAAGTTTAAACACACTCATTTGACTGTCACGACAATAAGGAGATATGTGCATGTGCACACACCTACATACATACGGTGCTCTCCTGAGTCATGTGACTGGGCAATGTTAAATATGTTAACTATGGTTCCAGAACGCAATGATATATGATTTGACAGTGGTCTCTTGGGTGACGGAATGTACTTTTTTCCTTAATCCTCATCCAACGACATATTTTTTTCCATTGCTGAGAGAGAGACAGAGAGAGACAGAGAGAGAGATCTATTGGTTGTCTTCTTGTATGTGCCCTAATTGGGGATGGATTTTGCAGTCTGGGTATGTGGATATGTGTCCTGACCAGGAATCAAACCTATGACCTTTTGTTCTACTGTACAACGCTCCAACAAACTGAGCCACACTGGCCAGGGTGGCAGAATGTGTATTTCAACCAGCATTGCTTTTCCCGCAAAGAACTGTCAGAGAAGTGTTTGATTTTATATAAATCACTCAGTCAAATGCTAGCATTTCCCCCATATCTCCTATGACCTCAGTTGTGCAGTTTTATGATATCTATTTCATCTGGAGATATTAAATAATGAAGTGCTCTATAGACGTGAATTTTCCAGTTAAATATGGGGTTTCCCTTAATGCCAATTAAAAACTAGTGACTTTTCTTGGGTGAAAATTTTTCTAAAACGTAACAGACACTTTTGTCACCATAGACAGCATTAAATAAAATGAAAATCCATTGCTTTCTTTTTGTGTGACTAAGTGTTGTCATCATTGACTCAAAGAAAGTAGAGCTAATTTTTTCTCTTTAAATGGCCTCTTACTGCTCATGTTTTGAGTTCATTCATCTCCTATTTATACGCTCCTGACTCTCAGTCTGACTAACTCTTCTCACAGCCCCCACTTGTTTTACCTCCCAGCATTCTAACTGCAATAGGCAGGGGGTGGGGGTGGGGCAAGAGCAGTGGTTTCTGTGGCATTTAATGTCTACAGCTGTGTGGAATTTAGTGCACAGGTTGTCTGATACTCATTCTGGTATTCGAATAAGTCTTTTTTTAAAAAAATTTCTAATTTCCTGATTCTGAGTAGTTGAAGTTTCTGCATAAGAGATCTTTAGATGAATTAAGTATCATAATATTTTAGGCAGGAAAATTTTCTAATTAATCTTATTCGAGCTCCTTCTGCTTTGAGGGAGTTAGGATATCTCTAGACTTTTAGGGAGAGCAGTTGCTAAGTGGAATGAGTGTCTGCCTCAGGTGAGAATAGAAGCAAGCCCTGATGAATAATAATAATAGCAGCTGTGGAGTGCAAGCCCTCCTCTAAACATTCTACCTGAATAACTCTCACTTAACCTTTCCAGTGACCCTCATTGGAAAGTATATTCTTATTTTCCAGTAGAGATACCTGAAGCTTCAAAAGGCGAATTAACTTATTCAGACACAGAGCTAGAATTCCTGTACTGTCCTCTCAAATGCTACCCTGCTGAAGACCTCCTGCTCAGCCTCCCCCTCATTCTGCTGGATGACTCATTGGAGCTTCCTGATTCTACAGAGGGGCAGGAGAATGCATGGAAGCCGCACTGAGGTTAGAGGGGGCGTTGCATATTCAATGTCCATGGCCACTGCTTTTAAGCAAATAAAGAGCCTGCTGAGAGAACAGGTGCGGCAGCAGCAGAGCCTTGTCCGCCACACTGGAGGCTAGACAGCTTCAGGCCATGCTGACCAGCTGCTCAGTCACTGGAGCCTCATTTCTCCTTATTTTATGGGGCACATTCCTCCATTCAATGGACTCAAAGGAAAAGAAAAGCCTGTTAGAAGAAAAGAATCGTGACTGTTAGTCATTCTTCCTTTTGCTCTCTACAGTTCAGAGTTCATCTGTTATTTCCCATAAAACCATCGGCTTGCAACAGGGCAAAGATTTTGGGTACATCCTTTACACAGATTTATCAGTTATTAACATTTTATCACAATTACTTTTTCACCTTGTCCCCCTGCCTCTACATATTAAAAACAAAAACAAAAAAACCCTATCAACTTGCAGAAGAGGATTTTAAAAAGCCTAAATACCAAGAAAGACACAGGGTTACTAGCCAGTCTCGAACATCCTTTCTCTGGCTTTGGCAAGAGGACCTACTAATTATTCAGATTCTTCAGACTTTATCATTGAGCAACAGTTCCTTTGGACTTTGCTTTTTAAGTAGAGAATTTCTCTGATGCCCAGAGTGGAACTAACACAGAATAAAGTAAGCTGCTAAAGTCAAATTCCCCCCCAGAAAAGGCATGATAGAACTTCTCGAAAAGGTGCATGTTTTTAGCTAGCAATTGTAAAGCTAATGCATTTAATTGAGGTAACAATGACACAAAGTAGAATGTAAATATTTTCTGTCCAGCATCTGTCTTTGATTCTATTGTTTTGTTATTCATTTATAGACATCGGTAGAGATATTTCTTTCCTTTTTCACCTTTTCCTTATCAGTCCACTGCAGCAAAACATCCTGTAGCTTGAAAGTTATGTATGGATAGATGCATGGGTATGTTCAAGAAATATTCAAATTCTGTCTCTCTCTTACAAACCCTGCATTTCTTTTGGTTATATTTTCAACCTTCCCTTGTCTCTCCCTCTTCATTTTTTCCCTTCCTTCCTTCGTTCTAAAAATATTAGCTAGGAGTTATTAAAGTGCCAGGCATTGGTGCAATGGTCTAGAAATATATATTTGTATAAATATATTTATAAACTTATAAATATGTGCAAATCTACATATGTATATGAATATGTCTACAAATAATTTGCAGAAATATTTATAAGTATATTTATATACTTATACAAATATATATTTAAAGGCTCCTAGTTTATGAAAATATCATATTATAGCATATATATATATACATACACACACACATTAACTAGGACCCTATACATATATATTAGGAACCTTTATTTAAAATATTAACTATGAGCCTTCAAAGTGGCAGTGTAGTCACTTGCACAGTGACTTAAAGGTTCCTAATTGATATGTATAGTCTATTTAGTTAGTATGTATATTATACATAATATATATAGAGATAATATACATAGGGATATAGTATATATATTTATGTACTCTCCTACCTTTAGAATTATATACTTACCCTCTACCTTATGTTTTAGATAGTTGGGTAGATATAATATAATCAACTCTTTACTAAACTTTAATGACATTATGATTCAAGATACTCATTTGTTTCTCTGGAATAGGAACTATAGCTAGCTGAAGTTCAGTTCAAAGTTATAACCTTAAAAACTCCATCAATTTTATTAGTTAAAAGAGAAAATATAGTTTTTAGATGATGAGAAAAATGTGCCTAAGAGAGACTTTTTCTCTGACCATAGTTGTTTAGAATAAGAAACAATAGAATATATTAACATAAATGAAGCCAAATTTAGCCATGTGGAAAAATTTAAAAATTATATACTTGTCAGAGGGTCTGTAAAATTCTGAATGAAAGGAAAATTAGTGAGTTTATACCATATACAACCAACAATTCTAATTCCTTTAAAATCGAGGTTATTCACCTTTAGAAAAAATCTCTAGTTTTTATTAAGTAGTAGAGTGTGTTTGCCTCCTCCATTAGTGTCTCTTTATAATTATATTGTCAATCTGAAAGAGCAGGCAAGGCCAAGTTTAAACATACCATAACTTCACAGCCCTAACACTTGATAGAAGTGAGGCAGTCACTAAAATAAATGGACTATGGAAAGAATTTTTTTTTCCCAAAAGAAGCAATATTATGTGAATGACAAATCCTATAATTATTCAAGACAACATCTGATTAAGGATCTCATCATCTTTTTACAAAGACCACCTAAGGCATGACCACCAGGCCACCAGGAACTAACAAGGAGGACACTCTGTGCATGGCCACTAGTGTTCCTGATCTGTGAAGGGAAGGAAGACTCAAGGACATTTTCAGGTTGCTTGGTTTTTGAGTCTATCTGCCAGGTGAGTTCAATTTCACTAGGAATTCCCAGATATGACAGGCAGTCAACAACTTTGCTGGGCATGACAAGTTTCATTTCAAGGAGTCCAGGTCGTAATTTCAAGTAGACTGGCTGCTGTTATAGGTCCAATCAAGCCGAGGTTTCAGTTGCCTTGGGCACTACCTCACTGAGCACACGCAATCACAGAACCGCCCAGGCCTCTGTGACAAAGGCTGGGAAGGAACTAGAGAGTTCCTTAAAACAAAAGCACATTTCAGCAGCTTTTTGAATCAAGTACCTTTTTATAACGACTGATCCTATATTTGCAATATGGATGAGAAAAGGAGGCATTTCTGGATTTAGGATAAAATCTGGGGAAGGGACTTCCTCTTTCTCACTGGTAACTTTCTTTTACTGACCTGGGAAAGAATATTGGATACTCTGCTCTCTGATTCAAATTTTATTGGACTTTACCCACAATTTCTAAAATGGCCACATTTAAAAATTTTGTAAATGTTTGACTTAAGTGTCAAACAAAAGAAGTTTAAAAATGGCAGTCTGGCTGGGTTGCTCAGTTGGTTGAATTGTTGTTTCATGCACCAAAAGGTTGTGGGTTCTATTCCAGCCAGGGCACATACCTAGGTTGTGGGTTTGATACCTTGTTGGAGCACATTCAGTAGACAATGAATCAGTGTTTCTCTCTCATATCAGTGTTTCTCTCTCTCTCTCTCAAATCAATAAACATATCCTCTAGTGAGGATGAAAAAAAATGAAAATGTCAGTCTACATTTTACACTGGTACATACCAAATATACATATTACATGCATACATTAAACATATACAGAATCATCCTAGCTTAAAATATTCTGTCCAGTTGTCAGCTAACATCCACATGGTCTAAATTTTAGTTTTGAAAATATGGTCTTTGGACCCATATAAGCCAGTGTTTTGACTCTAAGAGTGAGCTTCATATTTTAATTCAATAGACGTTTTCTGAAACCTTCTCCAGACGCAATGTTGGTGTTTTAATTTAATATCTAGTGAAATCAGAAGACTTTCAGTGTGTGGCATATGGCATATTATTTTTTCCTTGTTTCCCTTACCAAGCAAGATTGATTTATTATAACACTCTTTAATGCTGTACTTGATATATAGAACCTTTTAGAAAAATTGATTTTTATAATTTTCAATAATATTTATTATATGAAATAATATATTTTAACATATGATGTATCATCACATAAATAAATGTTATAATAATATATATTATAATATGTAACCATATAATATGAGACCATTTAACTGGTTCTGTTGGCACAAGCAAGTCATCTTTCTGTTTTACAGACAAGGACAGTAATAATATCTTCCTCATAAGTTGTTATGAGAAAAGTGAATTAATACATGCAAAGTTGTCAGAAAAGATCTTGGCACATTCTTGGAGACATTGAACTAACTTGACACATAAAGCTCAAAAAACCAAGCCACCTAGAAAATGCCCAGGTATTTGATAAATGCTGTTGCTACTATTGTTATTATTTAAAGTCCTAGTTTCCTCACCTGTAAACTGAACAGGTGGATTTGATATTGACAATCTCTGCAGCTTCTCGCTTTGGGGGACCCTCTGCTGCTCTATCCTTTAACTTTCTATGAAGTGACCAATATCCTAGATGAGTGGGTCAGGTTAAATTGAACACAAATAAAAATTCACCCTGAAGTATTGAGAATCCATGGTAGCAAACAGAAGCAGATGAGTAACTATTTTGTTTTGCTACATGTGAATAACTTCTCAGTGTTTGCTTTTTTATAGTGCCAGAATGATGAAATGATAATAAGCAGGTAATTTCCCCTAGGGTCTTCAAAACTTGGCCTAGTTTTGAATGCTTTGGAATCCAGAAGGACAGAGACCAAGCTCAGCCCTAACAGGGAGCAGAAGAGCTTGTAAATTGGGTATTTTAGCTCCCTGGAGGCTCACTCTGATACATTAATTTTGTGTTATAAATCTGGGAAAATGCTTGTACAGGCCGAGAGCCAGTTGTTCCAGCAACTGCTGTCCAAATCCTTCACTGCCCAAATGGTTGCTCTCTTTCTCTTCCTATGCAAAATGTAGGCTGGTCATAGGGGTTGTAAACTGCTTAAAATCAGGCTTTGAGCTAGTGAATATGTCCTCTCCTGAAAAAGACATTTTTCCTAACATTTCCCAGTATTTTTGCTCCACCAAAAATCCAAGTGTTACAATAGGCAGTTAGTTAGATATTAATGAAAAAGAAGGAAGCCAGACACCTAACTAAGCTAGATTAACTAGGAAGGGGCAGTTTCACAGACACTCCAGGGAATAGTCATATCCCCCACCAAATGGATACTAATCACCAAGTAGGCAGGAAAGACTAGTTGTCCAATCTCCCCGGAGAATAACCATGCATTCCTCCAGATTAATGGGGGAGGGAGAGCCAGTGAGGGAAAATTCCTCTGTAGAAGCATGCACAGCATACGACAAGATGGCGACCACAAAGGGATGGTTTCTAGCCTGGAAAAATCTAGGAAAAGGATTGAATAGGATTAGGGCATGGAACCTGGGATGATCCAGGAAAGGGATTGGTAGTTTGAAAGAAAGCCAACTTTTGCCCAGACCCAAGGAAATATAATCAAAGATTAAAAAGGTGCAGCTCTCTTCAGCAGACATGTGGGTCAAAATGCAGCACTGATGGGCTGGATGGGAACAGAGACTGTGCTGGATGGGAACAGAGACTGTGCTGGACTACTGGAGCCTCGGATACCAGGCTAGTAGCATGACAACTCTGGGTCCTGGCTACCCACCTGGGCGTGGTGAGGACAAGTGGGTCTGCAGCCCTAGAGGCTGGACTTTTTCTACAGTGAGACAGAGCTGAGACACCTGGTCATGGATGAGACATTGGGCATGATGTGCCTGGGGGGAGTCCTTGTTTTTTGCTCCAGTAAATGTTGCCACTATATTTCAAATCCTCCTACATGTGTACCCCTGAAATGCATTTCCTGCAATACTGTGGAAGACTCCTATATTCTCAGGCAACACAAGGGCTCTATTTCTTGTTTCCACATGCATAGAACAAGGTGTGTGTTTTTTTTTTTTTTTTAATAATATAGTGGTGAGAGACAAAGGAGCCAAGAAGATACAATTTTTCTAGGGCAAAACATTATTCATCAGTAGTTTAATTTCAATAATGTTTTACAAAATGAACCACTCCTGATCAGACATAAGTTTATTGGCCATACTGCTTGCCAAACAATTCCAGAGGAAAAGAAAGACAAAAAGAGAAATAGAGCATACCTGAGAGAAAGAATAAAGGGGAATTTTGGTTTGTGGTTTAACTGGTTTCTAACATTGTCCCTGACATAGCTTTTGCTGCGTGTAAAGAATATGCAACAGCGACCCAAGTCCTCTTCAATAATAGATTGTGGTTTTGTTAGTCAATAGCCGGTATGTAAGTAACCTTGCTGGTTGTATTGTACCAAGGAAACAGGAGACTTGCAGGGCCAGCATTAGGGCCCCATTTATGGAGAAGGCCAATCGAACAAGGCAGGACTGGCTGGAGTACATCGTGAAAGGCTGCATTCATCACAGTGGTATATACAAGCTGGGTCTTCATATTTCTTTTTGTCATGCAATGTCCTCTTTTCTTGTGGCCCCCTCACGTGGAACTGTGTATTCAGGGGACAAAGGTTCTCTAGTAGGTTTTGACTACCTCAAATTCCATGATGCCTAAGAATCCATGATATTCACCAACTCAGCAAATTGCCCGCCAAAAGGTTGGGACATTAAATGAATTTAAACTAAATTGTATTATATAAACTTCATGGGTGAAAAGGGACAAATAGTAAGGGTCATCTTTGTATTATAATATTTAACAATTATCTGTTGTTCAAATGTTAGAATATTATGCAACCCTCCACAGATGCCTATAAACAGCATTCGTGTGCAATTTTAATGGTTAGGGAGGGCTTTGTTACACAGATTGGGGGTTGGCGTGCTTCTAAATCCAAAGTGTTTTCAAGTGTTCTCAATAGCGTGTAGCATAACAGACTGACCCCAAAGTATATGCTTGCCAAGGCAGCTCCCTTACAAACGCAGTTTTGAGAACTACGATATGAATGGGGGAAGAACCTGTTAGTAGCACTGGCTTGGGTGTTACAACCAGACACCTACTCTGTTCTAAAAGCGAGGCTGGGAGGCCTTTGGTGCGTTGCCGGTATCTTTTCTTGAGTTTACAACTCAACCTAAATGTTTTCAGTGGGGAAATTTCAGTATGAAGTACTGAATGATTTAACCCTAAAAATGTATTTTTATAAATAGTATGAAAAAGTGCAGAGTTTTAATGCTAAATGAGAAATCTCATCATATAGAGATTACCTGATGATCACTGTGCTTAAAATAAAATAAATCTAAAAACTTACGTAAGGAAAGAAAAACACCTTACAAAGAAATTCAACAAAAGTCTGTGGAGCCAATGGGGCTATGAGTGATATTTTTCCTCTGTTTATTTTCTGGTGGTCTCTAAATTTTCTACACTAAATATATTTTTAATCAGCATAGATTACCTTCACAATGGAAACATGAACTGAATAAAAGCTACATTAAAAATCCAGTGCAAGATGATCATTCATTGAGAGATGCAAAATTAATTTGTTAAAAGGTAAAAATAATAATTCAAAATATAAAAGAAAACTGTGCAAACAAATCACTGCATCCATGAAAAGCAGCACTGGATGGCACCTGGAGGTCATCTGTGCCGTTTCCACCCAATCAGGTCATCTGAAGGTGAGAATTTTTAAGGCTGGAGAGTTAAAAGCCTGTCCTTCTCACATTAGAAGTGGAAAGAACATGATATTTTTTATTTAAAGATGTCTGGATTCAAATTTTAATGCTGCTGCGTAACTCTCTGTCCCTAGGGCAAATTATGTAACCTCTCCAAGCTTTAGAAAGTTCTCAATAACACATGCTTCTGGTGGTTTTCAGATTTAAATGAGAGAGGGTACTAATTGCCTGTATCTAACAAATGGCAGCTTTTTAACATTACCATTATTATTTGATCCTCTTCCATGTCTCAGTGGCCCCCAGATCAGAAATATTTTGGTGCTTTTTCTCTTGAGTTTATAAGGGAATGAAGATAACTACTGAAATCTCTGTCCTGGGTATTCTAATGTTAAATAGGATAAATATTTCAGGTCATGGCATAGTTTCTGTTTACAGATAAGAGTTATTGCGGCATCATCTCTTGATCTCTGATCTCCTTCAGCTTCTTCCCCAGTTTTGGTTTTGCTTTATTGAAAAAGTTCTCAAAAGCATTTTCGATGCTGTCTCCACTCCTTGCTGCCTCATTCTCTCTCAAATGCACTCCATTCGGGATTTTCTCCCACCACACCACTGAACCTGCACTTCTCATGGTCACCAATGAGCTCCGTCTTGCTAATTCCAGAGGCAAATTTTTAATCCTTGCCGTCCTTGATTTACTAGTGCGAGATCATTCCCTCTTCCTTTCCATGTATTTATTTTATATTTCTTTATTATCTCTTCTGCCTGAATGTAGGTCAAATGAGGGTAAGTACTACTATACCTCCAGGCCCTAGAACAGAGAGCTTGCCTCCTACTAGGGACTCAATAAATGCTGGTGAAATGAATGGCTGCAGAAATAGTTTGGTGAATGAAAGATTGCAAGGAACCGACAGACTTTCCCTTGCTCTGTGTGACTCCTAAGCGGTCCCTAAGTGGAATGTGAATGCGTCCTCTAAGCTGAAGCTGACCCCACCACCCCATGGATGCCACTAGAAGTTCTTGGACTTCTGCTCAATGCTTATAATTTGTTGGCATGTGCAGTGCTTTGGCTTTCAAGAGATGCATTTCCTACTTGGATTTTTTCTGCCGTGAGCTTTGGCTGCATATGCCCATGTTTACTTGTGTTCGAGGTATCCTGGGCCTGGCATCTGCTCTGCTTCCCGCCCCTCTATGTGCCTGTGCCCATGGGGTGTCTGGGAGTTTGTCAGCATGTTATAAGGAGGTTTAGAAAAATTCCCCTCTCCGAGCCTTCTGGCTTATCTTATTGTGGCTGAGAAAGCTACCAAGTTTGCTCAGCTGGCAGAGCGACAGAATCAACCCATACAAGGAAATAGAACAGCTGCACTGGGGATGGAGAGCTTCCGAGGACCAATGAAAGGGGAAAACGAAGAGATTATGGCTCATGGATGGCAGATGGTTGAGGTCTGGTTAGAAAGCGGGTTGTCAAACAACATTTTATCTTAGGCAGAGTTGGAACATGGGTATTTAAAACCATCGATAGGCCATTGACAAGGTCGACAATCTCTGTGTCCCACAGGTCTGTGTCCCAGTGTGGTCCTCTCCTCTATCACCCTGCTCCCATTTTTTGTCCATATGGAACTTTCGAGTTAGTTCTTGAGAGCCCTGAGTGTTTGGGATGCTGGGAGGTGTGTCATCTGCGCACTGTAGCCTTTCTCTGGAGCCCTCAGCCACTCAGCAGCACGTCTCTGCGGGTGCAGGGGCCGGGAGTGGTGCGCTGACGTCTGCTGCACGGAGGCTCTGAAGTAGGCGTTAAGAGAGGAGATTTCCAGGACAGCCATGGAAAAAGAGCTTGCCATTCAGAGTGGCTTTCTGACTTCAGTGTTTGCAGAACGTGCTATCTGGGACAGGGATCAGTTTCCCTGCTTCCTGCCAGGGAGCGTGCATGTTTTCTTGCAATGCGAAATGGGGGCCTGGGGAGAAGGAACGAACAAATAAAAGGAGAGGACGGAAGATAAACAATAAGCATTGTTGTTTAGTTTTTTTTGGAAAGATTATCTATTCTTCCTAATACGCTTTTTTCCCCCTTAGAGAGTGTTACAAAATGAAAAGAGCAAATGCTTTGGAATTAGACACATCTGTGCTTGAATTTTGGCTGTTTCAGTTATAAGGTTGATTTAGGCAAGAAACCTATTCTCTCAAAATTTCTTAATTGATAAAATTGGAGAAATAACACTGATTACACGGCATTGTTTTGAGTCTTAAATGAAATATCAGCAAAGTGCCTAGCATGGGGTCTGAAATAAAGCTCATTCCAAATTGTAGTTATAAAAAGAGCGTGGGAAGCATCAGACATGGTAGACCTGGGTTTCATTTGTTAAGTTACTCAGCAAATATTTACATTGAATATCTACTTTATAATTAGAAATGCGTGATATGTTAGACAATATAGATATGCCTGCTGAAGGTGTGGATAGACAAAAACGTGCAAAAATAATAAATAAGAGAATTGTAAAGTGTGGCAAGTGCTGTTGGGAAATGAATAGGGGAAAGAAAGGGGAAACTGCTTTACATAGGGTGGTCAGGAAAGGCTTCCTGGAGGAGGTGTTGTTCAGGCTGAGAATGAGGGCTGATAAGGAGCCAGCCGTGTGAGGACTGGAAGGTAAGGACTTCAGGCAGAAGGAAGGATGCAAGCTAATGTCTGTGACCGAAGATGACTCAGCTGTTTGAGCTGCTGAAAGACCAGAGTGCTGAGATGAGAGACCAGTGCCAAAGCAACAAGAGACCTGGGTGAAAATATCGGCAGTCATTTCTAGGGAAAATCTCTCCTGAGAGACTGCTGTTCTACTCCATTCCCAACCCCAACTGCCCCAAAATGCTATTTGGTAAAAGATTTCTCCCTTTGGTTACTACTCTGGCCTCTACAATTTTAGAAATGAAGTGATGCCATTTTTTTTTGCAGTCCAGTAGTTTGCCCATATAGAGTATTCTAGTCATTAGTATTTGATTGTTTCTTAGTGTTGTTAGATGAGAGGGTGATGCGCTTTTGTGAATGCTCCGTATTTCCTGTGAGAACGAAATCTCTGTCTCTTCAATTGCTCTGTAACAGAAGTCCTCCGACCCATTCCCTGAGAAGCCCGGTGGAAGGTCGCACACCGCAGTCTTTGCACTCATGCAGCACCTGTTGGAACCTGCTGGTGGGAATTCTGCTTTTCCCTGACCCAGGTGCCCCTGGAGGCTGACAGGCTGCAGAAAAACTCAAACTCCATTTCTTGGGTCCCAAGTGGACCTGCTTCCACTGGGAGGGCTGAGAACTTAATCCTCATCCCCCCAGGGCAGGACCTGCCTTCCTCCCACCAGGACCTGGTTGGTGGGGAGTAGCCAGGGAACTTCATTCATAACGGGAGAATCTGTGTTCTCTGTCCTTTAAAACTAGGGCGGTAGTCCTTGGAGTGGATGGTGATAATGGGGGAGTGGTTGGAGGAGGCCTGATTGCACCACTTACTAGCGGAGTCACTTCGAGCAAATTGTTACCTTCTCTTAACACGTTTTGTCTGTAAAAATAGGGATGGTATTAGCTCTCTCTTAGTATTGTGGGGAAGATAAAATTAGAAAACGAGACTGGCAAGCTAGGTATTAATTTACTCTTTCTTCCCTCCTTCTCTCCTTTCCCTCCAGTAGTCAGTGACACATCTCTCTTGTTTGTCTCCTATCATTTAACAGCTCATTGTTGGTGTGTGCAGAGAGCCCGTGGTGTGGGAGTGAAGGCCCAACAGTCACTCTCATCTCTTGTGAAATCTCAAGCCCAAGTGCTTGGAGAAGAATGTGATCGCAATACTTAGAATCAAGTTGGTTGTGGCCAATTTCTTTTAATTATGATCTTTCTCTGCTTCAGCCCCTGCCAGGCATGCTCTCAATGTATCATGATCTTTCAGTTGTGGTATCTTTAAAAACGAGGAGTTTTATAAATGACATTTTAATATATTTTCCAAAAATATTAAGCCCATCTCTTGTGGCAAATTATGCCAGACTTTTTCAAGGTCCAAAGACACAGAAGCAAATAGAATGTGTAAGAGGTAATGGTGTAGAAGCAAGAAGTTCCTAATATCATGATGTCCACCTGGCAATCTTTTAACATCTTTCACCCTGCAGGGCAATTACATCCGAATCTCCCAGAGTGGAATCCAGCCATCAGTAGTTTTTAAAACTCCACATAATTCTAATACATAGCCAAGGTTGAGAACCACTGCTGTGCGGTCTCTTAACACCCCAAACCTCTATGCTTCTATGGATTATATGTCTATGTTTCTATGGATTAACAGGAAGGAAGAGGAGGAGGAGGAGAAAACTAGTCATGTGGCCAACACAGGACAATGGGATGGCCTGCAAGATGGGGGTGAATAAAATGTTGCTCATGCCATTTTGGACGTGAAGATGATAGACCAGCCCCACTGTGAAGCCTGAACACCAGCTCCTGTAACTGATAACTGTGCTGATAACAAATAGTGGGATTGGGCAGTAGAATAAAGGAAATACAAGAGAAAACAGGCCAGATAAGAGGGGAGAAAAGAAAAATAATGTTTAAGATAAAGGAGGAGATTAGCAGGTAAAACTTTTAAATTCCCTTTGAAGGAGAAAATGGCTAAGTAAAGCAGATGAAATCCAAAATCAACGACAGAGATAATAGTAGCAGTGATAATCTTCTTTGTAGCACGTGTTTGCCTTTCACAATTAGGATAATTTCTCAGGGCAAGGTTTGGGTCCGGTGAAGGTGGATAATAAACAGGAGAAATGATATATTGAGCAACACATAACCAACAACAGGCTAATGGTCCTGGCTGAACCCTTGGAATCTGATGAATGTATTCATTTACTGAGCCTCACATCCAGGAAGAAGGAACATAAATACCAATATAAAAAAAGTGTGGGCGAATGAGTTTAAATGATAGGAGGTATTTTATACAATTGATTAGCATGTAAGAGGAAGCAGAAAGCATCTGTTTTTTTTTTTCAGACACCTGGTTTATAAATAACTCATGCATAGAAATAGCCTGGATAGCTCCTTCCCGCTTATTTCCCTCTAACCCTCCAGGCTTCTCTTTCTCCTGCAAACACTGTGGGTCAAAAACACAACACAGCTTAAAAAGTTTGAGTAAATTTTGTGGAATCAGAAGTGGAGGAAGGAATAAGCTGGGAAATATCTATTTGAGAGCAGTGATTTTCAAACTTCAGTCCTACAATCTTTAGTCAAAGAAATACTACCAGGAAAGGGTTAGAAAACTAAGATAAATTTCAACCAGGGGCTGTTATGTTTAGCATTCTCTCTCTCCTTGCCTTTACTCATCATGAAGATGCTGTAGGAGGCAGTTTGGGAATGACTGGAGTGTGAGAGTTGACATGGGAAGGAGACTTCTCTACAAGACTCGATTGGTAGCCTCACCTTTCCCCCCTCTATTTCCCCCTTCAGTTGTTATACTTCCTAAAAGTTCCCTAATCAATGATTCCTTTGGTTCGGTATGTGTCTTCTATTGCTCTATTGGAAGTTCAAGTATGTTATGGAGATCAGTATGACATTCATGAGTGTGAATTCAATACTTCTGGCCTCCAGAATCCCAGGCCAGTTTCTCTTCAATTAGGACATGGAATTAATTATGGGAGGTGAGAGATGGGTAGCCCTGGAAGAACAAGGTGGGGGAAGTTCTATTAGGGTGTGTAAGAGGGTTTTGAGGGTGTTTCTGGGGCACAACACTGCAGAGAAAGAGGGCACAGTCACTCAGACGTTAATACATTAACAACTTTGTCTAAGGTCAGTCTTCTCCCCAGAAAGCAGATGACAACTTTTTTTCTTTCCTACTACATTTCTTGGTTTCTTGTTCTCAGGCTCTTTATAGCAAAACAGAATTTTGCTAAATTATTTATAGTACTTTATGAGAAAATTGATTCTAGGATCGATCCTTGGATCATAGCCTGTTCATAAGCTGATGACTTCCTGAAATACATGATTTAGCATGTAAGAGATTACCTGTATAAACACTGCTCATGAGAAACATGGAGGTTTGCATATTTAAAAATTGCTCAGAAGTTAAATCTGTATCCAGGTGAGATATCTCAGAAAAACTAGAAGGAATGTAAGACCCTATACATGGCTCCTGTG
Source organism: Carollia perspicillata (assembly GCA_004027735.1). Taxonomy (NCBI): domain Eukaryota; kingdom Metazoa; phylum Chordata; class Mammalia; order Chiroptera; family Phyllostomidae; genus Carollia; species Carollia perspicillata. The sequence goes on along the minus strand of PVKM010012103.1, from coordinate 9,356 downwards.
AGTTTAACTTAGTTGCTGCCATGGAGAGACCTCTATAATACAGTGGTTCTTAACTCTGAGTTACTCATTCCCTGAGGAATCTGAGAATTGGATGCATTCTTCCCATAATGTGCTTATGCTCACAAAACCTTGCATATATTTTTAAAAGATTTGTAGCACTCTGTAAAGACTTGTAGTTATTCTCAGATGCTAGGCTAAGAATTCATTCTCTATTAAATTCAGGGGAAACACTGGCCCACACATTTCTGTTTGGAATGGAAAAATTCCTATTTGGGAATAGGCTGTAGGGTAGAGGTGAGAACTGACCTTAGTACTTGTCAGACATAGTACCTTTAACATTTGAGAGAGGATCCAAGAGCTTGCACAACATAAAGAAGAATGTATGAGGCGTAGTTTTTTCCTCAAGGCAAGTTAGATTCAGTTAGACTAGAGTATGAGTGACAAGAGTAGTAGCTCTAGTAATTGCGGCTGGAAGGGTAGACTCGATCTGAAACGTGGAGGGTCTTTAATGGCAGGCTGAGGAACTGGAACTGAATTCTGGTGGCTTGTATGTCCCAACCTACAGTCATTCTTGTACAATCTTCATCTTTTTCCTGGATTTATATATAAACACTACAATTAGATCTTCTTCTTCAAATTGATTTCCTTTAAAATTTGTATTTATTTAGGCTTACTACCAATGGTTTTGTGTTCTTATAATTATTTCTAATATATATGCAAACAATAACATATCTCTTAAAATAAAAATATTAATTTGCATTTCACCTGAAATTATCTCCTTTGTAATCGGCATTTCTCACTTTGGGAAAACTAGTAAGCACAATGGGGGTTTCATTATGAGAGCTGCTCCTTGAAAGGAGTCCCTCAGCAATTGTTTATTAGTTGGAATGGAGAGGATAGGGGCTGTGAGACCAAGCAAAGACCGATTGTCTAGATGGGCATGGTAAGGCCATGGAGGCAGGAGGCAGAGTGGGAACACAGAGTGGGATCCCGCCAGTCTGTAGAAATATCTCTCTAGAGTTGGAACTCAAAACAATTGTCATGTAAATTATGTAGCATGTAAGCTCTTAAAGCAAAGAAAATAACACTATAATGTTTATTTTGTGTATTATTTATATTTCATTTATTATATTATTTTATTTTTTCCAGTGAAAGAGAGTACATTATTTTCTATGTTTTCCTATTGCCTCTAATCTACTGATGCTGTTTCATGATTATGGTTGGAAAAGGTCAAAAGCATTAACATTTTATGAAGTTGTATTGTTATGAGAGAGAATCTGAGATCTGGATAGTGAAGTTGAAAATCAAATGGGCATTTTCTGTATACTTCTGGAGTCTTCTCCAATTTGTTTAATTTTTCTGGTTAGCCAAAAAATAGATGTAATTCTCCCCATTGTTGTGCAGCTTAAATAGCACAAGGAATGCAACAGAACCTTGTCCACACAAGGCATTATAATACTTTATGCATCGTAAGATACAAGTTGTTATTAGTATTAGAAGCTGTCTTAGCAAGAAATTGTACAAATGGTATTTCCTTCAAATTCTTGTTTTATTTTAATGAATATTTTGTGAAGAGGACATGAGTTGATGTCTAATGTTTGGCTTCTAGTGAACCTGATTAAATATTATACTGGAAAGAATAATTTTAGTTTGCCTTTGATATAGAAATACCAAGTGACCTGGATATTGTGCTTACATTGTCCTCATAGAAATATAATGACTGCCACACAAGGGCAGACCCAGGAATAGTGACCCACACTGTATTTTTTTTTCCCTCCAAGAATCTCAAAGTCTAATGAACATTTGTTTAGATTCTCTGAAATAAGAGAGGAAGTGGGCTTCTACCTAAAGTCACTTAAACTTGGTCATACCTAATATTTGGAATATGAAATCACTTGAAATACAGTAAAAAGAGGCCAAGACTTACAGAAAGATGCTCTGGGTTCAAGCCATGGGCTTGTGAGTTTTGATTTCCCTCTGTAAAGTGGTGATACTACTACTGCTGTTAGCAAAGCTGGTTGTAGTATCAAATACGATGATATGAAAATAATCTTTGTTAAATATGAAATGCTACATTGATATCACCATCATTGTTTTTTTAATTTATTTTTTAAATTGTATTTTAATTATAGTTCAAGTACAGTTTTCTGTCTTTTACCCCCGTCCCAGTCCATCCCCACAGTGCTCCCCACCTCCCTCCCATTTCCAGCCCCCTTAGTTTTTGTCCATGTGTCCTTTATAGTTGTTCCTGTAAACCCTTCCATCGTTGTTAAAATAAAAGTATTCACTGAGTGTTTTCTATGTTCTTTGCATATGTTAACTTATTTAGTTGAATAATTAGCCCAAATAATATAAATACTATTATTATCTCAACTTTCTGGAAGAGACAACAAAGGCCTCTAGAGATTCACTACCTTTCCCATTGCTCTATATTAAACTGACTTCAAAGCCTGCATCATTCTTATTGTTAGAACTGTGATATTCTTAGTCATTTAAAAGAGTTTCAGAACTCGCAGAACTTAATCTGCAACCCACTGTAAATTGAAAAGTAATATGGAAAACAGTTTTAACAGAGCAATACTTTTTCTGTATCCTTTTTCAGCCATCTCATTTAAAAAGTCTTGACTTTGTCAATGTTAAGATGGTAGTCAAATACACTTAAAAGTTGCTAGTAAAATTCACTATTTCAAAGAACACCCCCCTTTCTTCATAAATATTGTGTTGGGGAGAACTATTTTCTAAACTGTGTATGTGACTCTATGATTTTCAGCTACTTGGCTTAAAAAACTCCTTTCAGCTGTCAGAAGGGTTTTATCCTCATGAGCATAGGTGGTCTACTGCACTTGTGTGGTATTCAGCAAAGCAGGACCTTGGAGGAAGATGAGGGTAGGTATTCATGCTGTTGGGAGTTGTCTCCAAATGATGACTGAAGTCAGAATAGCGAATGAAAGAGGAAAGAGCCAAGAATTGATATTTGATAGATATCTGTTTCCAGAATAGGGAGGAAGAAGAGGAACAAGCAATGGAAAGAGAAAATGAACTATAAGAAAAACAAGAGGAAATAGAGAATCTAGAGAGTCTAATATCACGGAATCCATGAGAAAGCAACTTTGAGGAGAGAGGAGGAGAGTCTCTCTACCCGCTTCTTCCTGATCCCTTACATTAGCCCCCCAAATTAATATGCTGCTGTGGAAAGGTTCTATCTCTTTGACTTTTATTTTTTCCTAGATAACAATGATGAAACTTAACTCACAGTTTGGTTCCTAGGGGGATATATGCTCTCAGAAGGTGATAGGTTTTGAGATGTCGTTTTGACCCAAAGTGGGAAGTAAACAGAGCAGTGATATTTTTCAAGAATGATACGAAGTAAACAGAAGGTACTCACACAAAATGTCCACCAATACATATTTTCCATGAGGCCACATGGCCCAGAGGTCCATAGTTCACCATCTAAATATGCATCTAGAGTGCGGTTGTTTATACATTAGTAGGATGTTGGGATGAGAAAGAGGTCAGATTTACTCTGGAACCAAATTTCTTAGCTGAACTTGGCAATGGTTAGATTGACCTCAGAATGTTATGTCTCACTTAGTTTGTAAAGGGAATCGAAGGAAACTTGAAGAAGATAAGAGCTAAATGAAACTCCACCAGGCAATGCTTCCTTGTTTTGTATGCTGATTGTGCAGCATGGTGAGTAGAAGCTAGCAGGGCTCTGCAGCAAGACGGTCCTAGTGAAGCTGTTATTGCTATGTGCACATCGCTAACCTCGCCCAGTGTCAGGTACCGACCCTGCTCCCTGAAAGGGAAACATAATGTGTGCCTCACCTCCACCTCCTTTATTAAGTGTCTAGTACTGTCCATGCACATAAATTGTCCCTCAAACATGGCAATTATTATAATTGCACTTATGATTAAGAAATCCTAACTGGTTTCTGTCCAGATGTGCAGATAAGGACAATTTATTTCTTGTTAAAACCACATCACCTTGCCCAACAGGTAGGGATACCCCATAAATTTTGCAAGAAAGATCTCACATTAAAATGCAGTTGACCTTTTCAGCAGGAGCCATAATTAAATGATATGACAATTATCAGGCAGAATCCCAGGGAACACCCCTATGAAATACCCAGAGAAACACATTGAGCCTCATTTGGTTTTATGACCTCCAACTGGTTCTGAGAATTTTAATCCTAACTGCTTTCTTAAGAAATTTGCAGGACTGCTGAAATGTATAGTTCTGATAAGTTTTCACAGTCAGCATTGGCCTCAGCATTGGCAAATCATTAGTACTCAATCAGGAGAAAATCCATACTGTGACACGTGGAAGCTCAGGGTTTCTTGTGCCTCCTTAGGGGCTGAGGCAGGGGTAAGCTGAACAGCTGTGAGCTAACTACCTCTTACATGGGAGAATGCCAGGGGCACTCTCTGGGTTGATGATAGATGCTCTCCTGGGTCATGATTGGGAACCCCATCTGCACGATGGCTTCTCTGTGCAGCAGCGACAGGCTGCTGAGGTCTGTGATTACTGAAGAATTAGAGGTGTTGTCCCATCCTTCTCATTTCCATTCCTTTCACCTGAACCTGGAAGCTGTTGAGAGCCTCTCACAAAGATCACGTGGATGCTTTCCAGAGATGGCTCTTGCTTACTTGAATCAAATCCCCCTTTTCTAAATGTTTGGCTTCTCAATCTCAGAAATGGCCTCCCACCCTCTCTACTGGCTGCCTCAGTGAGCCCCTGAGTGTGCCAGCCACCGTCCTAGGTATAGGGACACTGTGCTGAGCAAGACAGTTCCAGCTCAAGCCTTGAGGTACTCAAGAGTCTAGTGGGGAAACTGGGCAAAGGCTCCTCTTACTCTATCTACATCCCTGTGGTCGAGCCTTTTAGGGTCTGGCCTTGGTGACCCTCTGGAAGAGAAGAGCCCCCTGATGCCCCAGAGGTAATCATTCCAGGATGATTACCTCCAGTGCAGAGTGTCTAAAACCTGTGTGAAACCACTGGCAGGGTTTAAAGTGCTCCTTACCTCCCCTGTCAGCAGGTGGGCTCAAATGCCCTTGAGAATAGTCCCTGCCTGCGAGGGCCTCCGGGGAATTTACCCAGAGTGGGTGAGCTCACTATACTGGCTTCAGTGAGACCACTTCTAAATAAAAATATTTACAAAAGACATTAAACCACTTGTTTTGAGCCCTAGTCCCTCATTTGCTAATCAAGTGATTTTGAATTTCTTTGTCTTTAAGGTAAAAACAATAATCAAACCTCTCTCACTGGGATGCTAACAAACATCATAGGAGTCAGGACCTGCAGAGACTTAGCATCCTGCCTGGCACATCGCAAGTGCTCATTACACGTTAGCACATTTTTTATTTCTGTTCACCTAACAGAAGGTCTCTGTGACTGCACCAGATTCTATAAGACACTTCCCAGATGCAGGGAATGTCAGTAGCTACTGGAGGACACTTAGGAAACTACAGAAATTTCCAGCATTCCTTGGTTTCATTCCTCGGTTTCATTCCTCCATTTTCTACCCGTATAGATTGGCATATTTGCTTGGACCCTGTGTCACTAAGATATCTAACAATAAGCACATCTGTGATTCACTACTTACAAGCACAGTGAAACCCCAAACCTAAGAGAGGATCAACTGAGGTATTTCTCGGGAGGAAACTGGCTTTATCTCTTCCACTCATTTGGTTACGGCAATCAGAAGCACTTGGGTGAACTTCAGTAGGAAATGACATTAAAACTCTGCCTCACACAGCTCATTAAATTAGGGCAGGAAAAGCAGTGTCTTAGCTACTGAGGAGAGGAAACTGTAGAAGCCAATGGGGCTTGAGGAGGAGGGTTTAAGCTTGGCTTAGTAGGAGAAAAGTATGTGACTCAAGAAAATGGTTAAATAGATACAGGGCACATGGAGAGAGCTCTGCCACTCACAGGGGGCGGTGCTTACATACCAATTCCTTCTTCTTCATGCACTCCATGAGGATGATGAACAGATGCTGGGCCTGGGTCCGGGTGTACGTGAAAGTCTTCTGGATGGTCACCAACAGCTGGTCCCGCAAAGATTCATTTATAAGTCTGCAATTAAAAACAATGTCAAACAGGTCACCCCAGCTCCTGTTCAGTGCATATTACTGAGAAATGTTAGAGGACACAAGGAAGCATTATGACCATTGAGATAACTGTTACTACTTCCTGTATTTCTTTCACAATAGTTATTTTGACTGGGATAATTTTTTTAAAAAGTGCATTTAACAATAAATCCATTTTAATGTTTCAGACCCTAAAAGAGTAAAGTGAGATTTGGTTCTTTTTTCTTTTTCTTTGTTTTATATAGGATGTGTTTAATTCTCTCATCCTCAAATGCTGTGATCAAAAACACCTTTAATTAATCATTAGCATTTTGGTAAAAATTTACTGTATTACTTATCTAAAGATTTAAATTCAACTTTATCTGTAATTGTAAAACAAAGGTCATATCTCAGTAATGGGTTTTTGAGCATTGATAAGGAAAAATAGAAATTGTGTTTCCTCTAAATCATTTTAAGTCGGTGGTAGCTTATCTGGCCTATGATTCGGGTCATCATTATTTGTGTCAAGATTTTGTGTGTTACAACTAACAAGGGCCTGACCCCAAGGAGGTCTCATATTAACTACTTTCTTAAAAGACAGTTTTTACACTATAGAAGAATTAATGAAAACAAGGGAGGTGCATCATATCCAATTAATGCTCTATTATCTCTTAAATATTGACCAATCGTAACTAAGTTTAGCTCCCCTCTCACTAGCCTGGTGAGAGAAAACTGGGCTATTTCTACTAGCCATTAAATGGCTGGGAATAAAAATTCATTTTATTTAACAGGTAATGTCCAAAATCAGGAAGGTAAAACTTTTTTTGAGAACCAGTGACAAAATTATAATAACTTGCCTAGTATTTTAAAGTTTACACTTTTCAAAAATAATTGAAGTATCAGCAACTCCTACATGCAATAGTACAATATAATTGTTATGTCATTTGGTGCTTACAAGAACCCTATAGCCAAAAGATTCATACAATTGAAGAGGGAAGGATATTTTATCCCCAAAGTGCCAGATGCTTATGGTTACTCAGCAAATAAGTGGCAGAGTTAGGGCAGAACCGAATTCTTCAGATTCCTTGTCCAGTGCTCCTCCCACTACACCCACTGCCTTGTGTTACACCCGTTGCACCACGCCACTGCCTGTCTCCATCGCTGTGGCTTTTTGAATAGGAATCATAAAATTTCCTTTAACATAAAGGCATGACAAATTTTATTGCTTAAAAGAAAGCAAGATGGGAGGCTTGAGAATATGTTCATATCAGTAGTCTGCTGTGCTCAAGGATTGTGTGAGGATTCACCTGGGCCCCCTATGTTGGATATTATGGTGGCCCAACTTTGAGGAGGGTGCATTCCCCATGACAGCATTATACAAAGGGTCCTAGAGTGTCACTGACGTTAGTAGTGGAGTGGGTTATTCCTCTACCCCTCAGGAAAGTTGATATCATGAACCTATACATTTAGAAAAAGAGGATGGGCCAGATAAGGTTGAAAAGTGATACCAGATGACCTCAAGTTACTATTCTGGAGGACTGTGTGGTCTAGGGTGTTGACCAGTCTAAAACCATTCATTCGTTCATTCGTTCATTCGTTCATTCAGCAGTTGTTTAGTGATATCTATTTAATGCCAGGCACTGCGGTGCATGCCAGGGCAACAGGGATAGATGAGATATATATACTCCCAGCCTTCAAGGAGCTTATACACCAGTGGAATAGAAAGACAAGAACCAGCAATTCAGCTGTGATTGACAGTGGTAAAAAGAGGTAGAGAAGCTTGTGACAGTTGAATAGAATTTAATCTAGAGAGTTCAGGGAAGATTCCACTGAGGAAGTGCTGTTTTATCTGAGACTTGAAGAATGAATGAACATTAGCATTGTCAGGGGGTGGTGGGGCTGGGTAAGAGCATTCTCAGCAGACAAAAGAGCACAAACAGGCCTAGTTTGTGAAACTAGAAAATAAAAGGTCAGTATACCTGGACCATAGAGAGCAAAAGAAAAAGTGGAACAGGATGGGGCCACTGAAGGGGTGAGCAAGGGTAAGATAATAAAGGAAATTATGGGATAGTGTTAGAGATCTCATATTTTATTAATCCTTTAATAAGCCATTGAAGGATTTAAGTTGGAAAGTGACATGATTACTTTTATGTTGCCAATACATTTTCTCGAAGAGTCAGAGCCTGAGCAGTCATACCTGAGCCTGTGTCTAGTTGACAAATAACCCATACGGGTACGTCTAGAGATTCTGCAATATCAAGTGTACCTAGATGTTGTACACGATTAACAATAGAAGAGACTCTTCTGATTAGTCACTTGATAGATCCAATCATTCATCTGCAGGTGTTTAATTTTTATAACAAGTCAAAATTTGTTTTCCATCGCTAAGCATCTGTAATAAAATCCCAGTTCCCCGAGGTCATTAACTGTCTGAAGGATCTGCTTGTCACTTAGATCCAGCCTGTCCTTTTATAAAAATTGAGGAATGATGTGCAACTTAGCTAATTGTGGGCTTCAGTGGTTAGGAGAGATGAAAGACACTCAGAATCTTATACTTTTAGCACAGTTTTGCAGCTGACTAAAGTGGTTTTGGATAAATCATTTAGCAATAAGAACCATGGAATTCTGCTTCTAGAAGTAGAAGAATTCTCTAGGTTAGTTGTTTTCCAAAGTGTGGGATGCCTGTCTCTTATGGAGCAGAGACAATTTTGGGTGCAGCAAAGGTGATCTGGTTCTTCTAAAGCACTGGTTATACTCAGTAAACATTAATAACTGTTATTGCTGGTTTAGTACTTTTTCCATCCTTCTGATTGCATTAAGAGGAAAATCGTATTTCCGATGCCTCTTTGCCTTTAACTACTCCTCAACATTTGCAAATCTCCCCGTTGACAAAGAAATAGTGGATATTAGATCTCACGCTTTTGGCCTAAAGATTTTAATAACGTTGTTTTGGAAAAATCCTGCATAACATGTGATTTGTGCATAGCACATAATGGTCTATGACATAGTGGGCCCCAGTGACAATCTCTTTTTATCTTCAGAACACTCTGTGAGTCAAGCACCTTTTCCATTTTGCAGAGGAGGAAACTGTGGCTCCAAGAAGTTAAATGATTTGTGCAGAGTCACATAACTTGAGTCAAGTCTGTTGATTTCAACCTTCCCTGCATGGTGCTGCTTTTCCTGATTGTAACCTATAAATATGTCTTTCCGTTTCCTGATCATTGGCATTGGAGGTAAAAATTTAAGTGTATTTGTTGTAGGGAACAGATTTTCCTTTTGTGATATAGAGA